>CM022775.1:10490465-10720465 GCA_012411365.1 Ameiurus melas | reverse complement strand
CTCACTCCATGCACATCTTCTGGAGAAGTCAAGGTCACAAGCAAATAAATACAGTATGTACACATTTTGATGTTCTTCAGAACACCTCTATAAATTCTCCACTCCACAGTAAACTGCTTTTATTTATAGCGGTAGATTTTACACACCTAAATGTATGAATCACTATAACCATTTATTGCCCCAAACACTGCTGTCACATCGCAAGACTGTGATGGATTATGCACAATAACTGGAGCGTAGCTCACAACACATCAAGTTCTTCAAGAATTGCCTTGAAAAGTTATTGTCACAACGGCAGCAGTGGCCGTGATTCTGTGGCAGTGGTGGTGGTGCTTTTATGCCAATGGACATCATTTATAGCCATAATTCCTCCACCAAAAATAGCCTAGTTAACAAATGGGCAATAATTAATAGACAGTAATAGTGGAATGATTTACTGTGGCAACACTGTTTTGCAATTAGTGTTGACATACTTTCACTTTGTGTTGTGTTGTATATCTGCCAAGCATGTTTACCACAATAGCTTAGCCCTTTATAGGATCATTAGCCATGGATGCTTATTGTGACATGTCAATGTAATGGTTATTAAACTGTGACAAGCCGTTGTCAGTGTCCAAGTGTTGTATTGCAAGAGATTTACAAAAAAGAAACCATGCATAATTTGCTTTTTGCAAATGTGAAACAACCCCCAAAAGATGAACATAAGAATATATTAAATTACATTATGATACAGTAAAATTACTACTTATAGTAATCACACACACACACAAATGTTTGATTTTGTTCTGCCTGGATAAGGAGCTCCTGTAAGCACCATCTTGCAATCAAGATCAGTCTAGCTGGCTCTCAGCATGATGCAGAGGGAGGACTCTGATTAGGCTTATTTTGTACAAATGTCAACTGGATCGCAAATGAAGAAAGGAGAAAACTGGTTTATGGCTCATAACAGTGTTGCATAAGATAAGTCTACTCGTCCTCTGAATCATAATAATCCTAACATATCTTAGAGCAAGCAGATGCAGGCTGACACTGATGCTAAGTACAGTCTCCAAGCTGGAGCTACGGCAGATAAATCCAGATGGTAACACCTCCTCCTGCCTCTCCATGCTTTTAAACACAAGCCCACATAAACACAAACATAAAGCTACTTGATGTGGGTGAGAAATGCATTAGCAGGTGTAGAGCATGAATTCTGCAAAGCTCAAGATGAAATCTGTCAAAACAGGGAAATGTAAGCTTATGTTTGATCACAAAGCCCTTGAAAACATAATTTTCAAAAGGCCAATTATTACTGATAATGAAATAAACAATGCATTTTACTTTCATGATAGTCATGTTGTAACTATACCTTCTAATCTACAGTGCTGTCACTGTTGTGGATTTTCCATGTGTGCTCCATAAATGTAGATGAGTTGAACTAAAATAGTAGCTTGGCAAAAAATAAAATTTCCACATTTTCTCCCACTGTCCCAAATGTATTTGACCAGTTGAGATTTCCTCTTTGTGTCGTTGTTGTTGCCGTAGGAACAATTGCAGTTCGCTTTTGTTTATGTCTTGTCTTGTGTCTTTGTCTCCATCCCTGTCATGTCATTAGTCTTTTCCTCATTGTGTTCACCTATTTTGCATTAGCCCCAGATTAGTTTATCTATTTATACACTGTCGTGTCTTTGTCTTATTGTGCTTTATGTAATTAAGTCCGACCTTAGTTTCTCAGTGTTCCTGTGTTTCTAGTTTCTCTTTGTTTTGACTCCTGCCTGTTTGTACAGAGGAATATTATTGAATACCCCCATTATACTCTGCCTGCCTGTGTCGACAGCCACCACAAATATGACAGTGATTTCTGGATTTTCCCAAATAAAGCACACACTGAGTTTTACACACACATCAACTCGCACCTTACACATGTGTGGTTTCTGTTTGCTTCTTTTTCAGTTTTGCTCTGAGGCTAATATACACACTCTCACTGTCAAATAGCTGTATATATATTATTGTCGCGGCGGACCAACCGACCAGCCGCAAACTAGAGGTTCGCCTCCTTCCCCGACCGCCCCGGCACGAGCGGGCGGGCAGCCTCGCGCCGGTCCCAACGCCAACCGGAAGGGCCGTCACTGCAGGGTGGAGCCAACCCCCCGCCACGGCGGGCGCGGATTGCGCAACCGGAGCAGGAGGTTCACCAATCCAGCTCCAGAAGGAGGGATAAAAGGACACCCCTCGCCACCACCGCGAGGAGGATCAACTCGGCATGTAGGGAGCTAATGTCCGAGGTAATTGCCACTGAATCCGGCACAACACGGGCTTACCTAACCGTTCGCGTTCTCTCTCTCTCTCTCTCGCTCCTCTCTCCCTCTCTGGCTCACAGAGGGCTCCACCCGGACGAGGACGGCGACGACAGACGAGGACAGTGGTGAGGCCGAGAAACCGGCACAGGGAAACCGCTCCTTCCCAGCTCTTCCGGGAATTCCGACACGCCCGGAGGAGCGCCACGCCAGCCCCCGCCCCGCCCGGGTTTCCCTCATTCCACCCCACGCGCGACACCGCACCCAAACACACACACACACACACCACTACGGATTTAAGGACAAATAAATCCTGGGTTTTCCCTCACTTCCCGCACTACAACCTGCCTCCCGTGTGTTTGTCGCTTACGCCGCCCTTCCCCTGGGCTGATCCCGCTACACTGGTGGAGGATGCGGGCAGTAGCACAGGCCCACCCCTAAAAAAAAAAAAAAAAAAAACCCACACACAACTCATGGAGCAAACGTTAAAACACCTGCTGGAGGCCAGCATCCGCAACAGACGCGCCCGCAGCAACTCGCCGAAAGCCTCCAGGTGGCCACCCAAACGCTGGTGGACCTTAAGACCCTGACCCCCGCTGCCACACCCCTCCCCGGACCCCAGATGCGCGGCTCACGCACCTATTACCACCCCTCTCCCCCGACGAGGACCTCGTAGCTTATTTCGAAACCGCAAATATTGCCCGTCGAGAGGGGTGGGATCGGGATGACTGGCCCAGGGCCATTGTCGGGAGTTCACGGGGAGGCAGCGCACCGCCTATTACAGCTCCGAACCAGAAGACGCCGCCAATTACCCAACGATGAAAGAGGGGGGTCCTGGCGGTGGTGTGCCGCACCACGGGCCAGGCGGCAGTAGAGTTCCACAACTGGGTCTACCAGCCGGGGCCACCCCGTGGGCAACTAAACGCTCTGATCCGACTCACTAAGCGGTGGCTCCGACCGGACCAGTATACAGCCACGGAGGTGGTAGAGAAGGTGGCGATGGACGGTTCCTGAGGGCGCCCACCCAGAACGACAGGCCATAGGGGCACAGGCGCCAGAATCACCCCAGGCGCTCATGTCGGCACTGGAGCGTGCTAGACCACGCCCGGGTTTAGCCAGGGGGACCATCAGCCCCTCTGCCCAACCCCTCGGGACCTCAGGGCCCCGGCCTGACCGGCCAACGGGCCCCTGGACCATGGAGGACCCGCCGGAGGTCACCAAGCCGGATGACCCCCGCTGACGAGCCCATGCCCACGGAACCGGAGATAGAGCCCCGTCGGCCGATCCAGAAACCATGGCTAGCTGGGTGCGCGCTCCACCTCCAACAGCCTCCCGAGGGCCCACCCAGAGGGTGTGGGTAGAAGGAAGACCCGTCACCGCCCTACTGGACACCGGGAGCACAGTGACGCCTTCGCCCGACCGACAGTCCTCCCAAGGCACTACAACCGGAGGGAGTCCTCGCCGTTACCTGCATCCAATGGGGAGACCCGCGGGGATCCCGGCAGCCGAGGTGCGGATCCGGAGTACAGCCGGGACCTGGCCCTCCATGTGGGCGTGATCCCCACTCTTCCGGTGCCACTGCTCCTGGGGAGAGACCGGCCGGGCTTCCCAACGGGCCCGGCGGCCAGGCGAAGACGCCGTCGCGACGGACCCAGAGGACCCAACGCCGGGCAGTCTGCCTCGCCCACCCACGCCGGAGACGCCGAACCGAAGGTGAGTCCTCCCGATTGACTAATCCAGTGTCCTCTGTGTTCCAACAGGTGAACCGGGAAGGGAATGTTCGCGGGAGCAGAAGGAGGACGACCGCCTGAAACACTGTTGGGCAACGCGCCGGCGGGAGGGGTCACCCAGAACCCCGACCTGAGGCTCCCACCTCGTACTTCACCTCGTGAAAGGGGGCCTTCTTATCAACGAGTCTGTCGCAGAGAACGCACGGCCTCCTGGTGGTACCACGGACGAGGACTAACCTGGTAATGCATCTGGCCCATGCCCACCCCTCGGCGGTCACCTAGGGGCACGCAACACGCTGGAGAAACTAAGAGACCGGTTCGTAGCGCCCGGGGATGGCCGAGGTCCGGGGGTTCTGCCAGCAATGCCCTCAGTGCCAGCGCACCGCCCAGGAAGCCCCGCCAGCACCCCACATTCCGCTACCCATCATAGGCGTCCCGTCGAGTGATTGGTATGGACCTGGTAGGCCCCTTCCCAAGGTCACCCACGAATAGCATATCTCGCGTTGTTGTGGACTATGCCACCCGGTACCCGAGGCGGTGCGCCACACGAAGGCCACTTCCCCCAACATCGCAGGGAGCTAATGCTCCTTTTCAGCCGGGTGGGCATTCCGCGAGCATCCTGACCGACCAAGGTGCAGCCCCGTGTCAAAATTAATGACGGATCTGTGTCGGTTGTTGCAGGTGAAATATCTGAAGACGTCTGTCTACCACCCGCAGACCGACGCGGACTCGTGAGCGCTTCAATCAGACGCTCAAACGGATGCTACGGCGGGTGGTAGACGACGGAGGGAGAGAACTGGGACACCCTCCTCCTCCCTATGTACTCTTCGGCCGTCCGGAGTGCCCCCAGGGCGTCCACAGGCTTCACCCCGTTTGAGCTCCTGTTTGGGCGGCGCCAAGAGGACTGCTGGACGTCGCCGAAGCCTGGGAGGAACAGCCGTTCCCGTACCGCTCGATCATTGAGTACGTGCAGGAGATGCAAGATAGAATTGACCGCGTGGCACCAATAGTGCAGGAACATATTGCGCGGCCCGCGCAGGAAGAACAGCAGCGGGTGTATAACCGCCCGGCACAGCCTCGAGAGTTCCATCCAGGCGATCAGGTCCTGCTTCTAGTGCCTAGCAGCGCCTGCAAGTTCCTGGCCCGGTGGCAGGGCCCGTTGTACGGTCCTTGAGCGACGGGGAGCCGACACCACCGCCTGCAACAACCCGGTAAGCGTACGGACGGGAAGTTATACCACATCAACCTGCTGAAGAGATGGGTGGAACCAGTCCCGAGGGTTTTTGGCGCACGCGGGCCGGGACACAGATCCTGACAAGCGTGCCTTGGTCGACTTTGGGGAAGACCTCACCCCCACGCAGAGACAGGAACTCAACGAGTTGGTGGACCAATTCAAGGACGTGTTCTCTTCCTCCCGGGGATGACCCAGGTGGTTCACACACGATCAAGACACCCCCGGCGTATGTTAGACAGAGACCCTACCGGGTCCCTGAGGCCCGGCGGAAGGCCATCGGAGGAGGTGGAGCGAATGCTAAGGGATGGGATCGCGAGGAGTCATCCAGCCCCTGGTCCAGTCCCATCGTCGTTGGCCGAAACCCGACGGAAGTATGCGCCTGTGTAACGACTTCCGGAGACTGAACCAGGTATCGGACTCGATAGCTACCCCTCCCCCAGTGGACGACCTGGTGGAGCGACTGGGGAGGGCCCGCTTTATATCCACCCTGGACCTCACCAAAGGGTATTGGCAAGTTGCCCTAGCGCCCGACGCTAGGCCCAAGACGGCCTTTAGTACCTCCACCGGCCACTGGCAGTACCGGGTCCTCCCCTTTGGCCTACACGGGGCACCAGCCACCTTCCAACGGCTGGTGGACATCCGCCCACCACACCGCAGCTTGCGCCCGCCTACTTGGACGATGTCGTTGTCCTTCCCTCCACCTGGTCGGACCACCTGTTCCATCTGGGGAGGTCCTGAGGGGCTCCGGAAAGCTGGACTGACAGCCAACCCCAAGAAATGCCACCTGGGATTAACCGGGGCACAGTACCTGGGGTACCGCATTGGGCGGGGGTTGCTGAAGCCGCGACGAGGAAGATCGAAGTCGGGACTACCCTCGCCCCTCATCGAAGAAACAGGTACGTGCCTTCTTGGGGTTGGCGGGGTACTATCGGAGATTCGTGCCTAACTTCGGCGATAGCTGCCCCTCTTTCAGATCTCACCAAAAAGGGCCAGCCGGACCGGGTGAAGTGGTCAACCGAGGCGGAGAGGGCCTTCCGGGCCCTGAAACGGGCCCTCACCAGTGCCCCGGTGTTGCGGAACCCGGATTTTTCGCTCCCCTTCACGGTACACACCGACGCATCTGAAACAGGGTTGGGGCCGGTCCTCTCCCAAACCTTCGACGGAGAAGAGCACCCGGGTCCTCTACATCAGCCGGAAACTGGCCCCCCGAAAAGAGGTACGCAACCGGTAGAGAGCGGAAAGCCTTGGCGATCAAGTGGGCCATTGAAGAGTTGAGGTATTACCTGGCAGGCCGACACTTTGTCCTGGTCACAGACCACGCGCCTGCAATGGATGGCCAAGGCCAAGGACACGAACGCCCGGGTCACGCGGGTGGTTTTCGCCCTGCAGGATTTCTCCTTCCAGGTCCAGCACACGGGCGGGGCCCTGCATGGGAATGCAGATGGGCTCACCGACGAGACACGCTTTGGGCCCACCTCCCAGCGGCGTAGGCTCGGAGCTGAGGGGGTACTGTCGGCGGACACAAACCCGCCAGCAAGAACTAGGAGGTTCTCTCTTTCCCCGACTGCCGCCCGGCACCGAGGCGGGCAGCCTCGCCGCCGGTCCCAACGCCAACCGGAAGGGCCGTCACTGCAGGGTGGAGCCAACCCCCGCCACGCCGGCGGCGGATTGACGAACCGGGAGCAGGAGGTTCACCAATCCAGCTCCAGAAGGAGGGGATAAAGGACACCCTTCCGCCAACGAACGAGGAGGATCAACTCGGCTATGTAGGCAGCTAATGTCGCGGGTAATTGCCACTGAATCGCGCAAGAACACGGGCTTACCTAACCGCGCGCGCTCTCTTCTCTCTCTCTCGCTCTCTCTCTCCCTCTCTCCGCTTACAGAGGGCTCCGCCCCGGACGAGGACGCGACGACAGACGAGGACAGTGGTGAGGCCGAGAAACCGGCACAGGGAAACCGCTCCTTCCCAGCTCTTCCGGGAATTCCGCGACGCCCCGGAGGACGCCGCTACGCCAGCCCCGCCCCGCCGGGTTTCCCTCATTCCACCCCACACGCGCACACGCACCCAAACACACACACACACACCACTACGGATGAAGGACAAATAAATCCTGGGTTTTCCCCTCACTTCTCGCCACTACAACCTGCCTCCCGTGTGTGTTTGTGCTACGCTCGCCCCTGGGCTGATCCGCTACAATATATAGAAATTGAGTGAGACTTCCATTTCTTAATTTGCTACTCCAAGCTATGTCCATTTGCACTGCAATACACAAGCATGTGTTTGAGACATGTAAGGACATGAACTATGTGTGAGAATGTAATCAGGTACTGTAAGTTAATGGAATAACAAGTGTAGAGAAGAGGCCTTCCAACCCTCTCTTTTCCATTTGTCTTTACTTCATAAACACGCTTCCTTGCACATGCCATAGCTGCTTTTATACTATATAACAATATATATATATATATATATATATATATATATATATATATATATATATATATATATATATAAAAAAAAATCTAATACAAAAAGTGGACGGATTCACAAAAATTGTCTTAACAAAGAAGTTAAGATAAATTCTCAGACTGGTAGGAATTGGTAGGAATGTTCCTAAGTGCAATTCTTGAAAAAGTTCTCAAATATTTTCCTAAGAACGTCTCGATTTTTTTTCTTAAGAATAAAATGACAGAAATGTGATAGCTACAGCAAATTCAATACTTCCAAATTTTAAATGTATCAATTTATTATACTTTTTTCATTACCTACTGATGATTTATTAAAATTTTAATGGGGGCGAGATTGAACAACATTAAACAAACATTAACCATCATAGGAGAATTTACTTGCTGGAAAGCAGAAACCAATATGTCACGATTCCCCCCGTGCAGCAGCGCACCTTGAGCGCTGGCACGCATGCGCATGCTGTTACCGGGGTGATGTCATGTTTTCGCCCCCTCACGTCATGTTAGACGTATGCGGAAGTGCCCGCAGCTGGAAGATATTGCAGGCTAATGACTGTGTGGATATATACCGTGAGCCATGCTTCACACGGCGCGGTTTAATGCTTGGACTTATGTGTGCATTTATATATGCCTGCCATTTATGGTGTGAGTGTGACTTCCGCGAGTCTTTGTTTCAAGTCCGGTTTATGCCATAGCCTTAGCATTAGCATTAGCTTTAGCCAAAGTCCTAGTCTAGTTTAGCTTAGTTGTAGAGAGAGCCTTGTTTCTGTTTCCGTTTTGGTTTGATTTTATCACTTGTAAATATTCTGTTTCTGTTCCGTCAACATGGATGCAGCACGCAAACGGAGAGGATGCCATGCCCGGGCGTCTACACCAAGTATCCCCGCCTTTGGCTCCATGCAGTTCACCCAGAAGACTCCGGAACACCTGCCTGCGCCGTATGATAGCCCACACTATCTGGACTTGAGTCATGGAGTGTCAGCAATATTTCGCCAGCCTGTGCGATCCAAAACCATCTGAAGGTCAGTTCGTGCTGTTCATCATGTCTCACTTTGTGGGTTATGCTCGCACATGGGCAGAACAAATATTGGCTGAAATGCCCAAAGTGCTGGAGGATATTTGGCAGTTCTTGGATTTATTTCTTGCGGACTTCGGAGAACCAGGGCAACAGTACAGTGTGGATAAAGTGCTGCGGGAAGGTAACTGGAGGACTAGTACTGAACCCCTGATCCATGAGTACTATGAGCAGACGGAACAGGGGAGGGAGACGGGCGACAAAGACTTCAGTCACAGTCCCTCCAAGCCCCGGTCCAAGCCAAGTCTCCAGTCCTAGCCACGTCCTCGGTCCAGGTCCCTGCTCAAGTTAAGTCTGTCCAAGACATATCTCCAGTCCCTGTCCAGGCCAAACCACAGGTCCAGGTCACAGCCACAGCCAAGCCCCAAGTCACAGCCACAGCCAAGCCCCAAGTCACAGCCACAGCCAAGCCCCCACCGGACCCGTCCTTCCACCTCTCGTATGAGGAAGGAGACAGAACAATCACCGCGCATCCTGTTAAGCAAAATCCATTCATTTCCAAATCTGCAGACCCAATTCTCAGAGTTCCACGCAAAGCTAAGCTCCAAGTTCATGTTCCAGTCACAGTCACGCCTCACATTCAAGTCCCAGTCATGTCTCCAGACAAAGTTCACGTCCCTGCGGTCCAAGGGCCACTCCAGGCTCACGTCCAGGACTCAGCCAAAACCAAGTCCCAAGGTTCAATCCAAGCCACGTCTTCGGTTCCGGACCTCCAAGTTCAGTCTCGAGTCTTCAAGTGCAAAGCACAAGTCAAGTCACAAGTCTATGATGTCAAGGCCCAAGTCATGTCAAGGTATCTGACACCCAAGTTCCTACCACGTTTCAGATTCCTGACATTTCTACCCAAGCCATTAAAACTCGCGATGCAGCACGGAGCAGTGCCAAAGAGAGTGAACACAATGTCAAGAGTCTGGAGGCTGGAAAGGTGCAGTTATGTGAGGATATGTCTGCAGCTGATCGCAGTCAGAGGCAGGTTCTTCAGGACAGAAATGAGCTGCACGATGAAGTGACCAGCAGTAACTCCAGGATATCTGCATTGAATGATGAGAAGCGGAGGTTGTAAGCTCGTATTTCACAGCTGGAGGAGGAACTTGAGGAGAAACAGGGCAACATTGAACTCGTTAATGACCGATTGAAGAAGGCAAATGCCCAAGTGGACACACTGAGCACCGAGCTAGTGGGTGAGCGCAGCAAGGCACAGAGGAGTGAGACTGCTCGGCAGCAGCTGTAGAGACAGAATAAGGATCTGACTGCCAAAATGCAGGAGCTGGAAGGCTCACTCAGATCGAAGTCTCAGGTCCACAACGCCCAAGTCCAGACTAAGTCCAAAGTCCAGACCCAGTCCCAAGTCCACGACGTCCACGTCCAAACTCAGTCTCAAGCTCACGACATCCAAGTCCAGACCCAGTATCAAGCTCACGACGCCCAAGTCCAGACCCAGTCCCAGGTCCATGTCCCTGTCACGGCTCAAGTCCCGGTCACAGCCCCGTCTCACGTTCCCGACACCACAGTCATGCCTCACGTTCCCGACACCACAGCCACGTCCATCGCTCAAGCCACGTCTCTCGCTCAGGCCACGTCTCTCACTCAAGCCACGTCCCTCGCTCAAGCCACGTCCCTCGCTCAAGCCACGTCTCTCGTTCAAGCCACGTACCTTGCTCAAGCCATGTCTCTTGTTCAAGCTCAAGCCACGTCCCTCGCTCATGCCATGTCTCCCGCTCAAGCCACGTCCCTCGCTCAAGCCACGTCTCTCGCTCAGGCCACGTCTCTCGATCAGGCCACGTCCCTCGCTCAGGCCACGTCCCTCGCTCAAGCCACGTCTCTCGCTCAGGCCACGTCTCTCGATCAGGCCACGTCCCTCGCTCAGGCCATGTCCCTCGCTCAAGCCACGTCTCTCACTCAGGCCACGTCTCTTGCTGAAGCCATGTATCTAGGCCAAGCCACGCCTCTGAGCCCTGTTCCGGCCACACCTCTGAGCCTCGTTCCAGCCACGCCTCTGAGCCCTCCATTCTGCTGGGGACGCCACCCAGCCTGTCTGTTCCGCTTGGGATGCCGTCCAGCCTGCCTGTTCCACTGGGGATGCCGCCCAGCCTCCCGGTTCCGCTGAGGACGTTGCACCGCTCCCAAGCACCGTGGGTGCTGGCGTGCATGCGCATGGTGTTTCCGGAGTGACGTCATGTTTTCGCCCCCTCGCGTCATGTGTGACGTATGCGGAAGTCATGTATCTAGGCCAAGCCACGCCTCTGAGCGGGTTAATGACTGTGTGGATATATAACATGAGCCGTGCTTCACACGGCGCGGTTGAATGCTTGGACTTATGTGTGCATTTATATATGCCTGCCATTTATGGTGCAAGTGCAACTTCCGCGAGTCTTTGATTCAGGTCCGGTTTATGCCATAGCCTTAGCATTAGCGTTAGCTTTAGCCAAAGTCCTAGTCTAGTTTAGCTTAGTTGTAGAGAGAGCCTTGTTTCTGTTTTGGTTTGATTTTATCACTTGTAAGTATTCTGTTTGAATTCATCACTTGTAAATAAACCTCACCATTTGAACTGCGAATGCATCCTGCCTGCATCCTGCCGTCACGCCACGTGACACAATAAGCCAAGGATGCTAGTTTATATAAGTGAAATATTGTAGTAGTTATACAGTATTTATTATATGTTGCAAGTTTTATCATTTTGTAAGGTTTAATATTTGAAACAACCCAATAAATTAATTAAGCATCGTACCCTTTGGGGATCTACGACAAGTTGGCAGTTATCTTAAAGTTAAGAAATTGTTTAAGAACGTTATTTTTAAGAATTAGAATTTTTATGGTACAAGTTTTACATTTTTACATTATTACGTTTTGTCTTAGGAATAAGAACATTTTTAAGAAGAATTTTTGTGAATACAAAATTGTCTTATCTTTTTTCTTAAGTTAGAAAATAAGAAGAAAATCGTGAATCCAGCCTCAGCATTGCAATGAGTTTTGCCAGCTTGGAACATATATCAGTGTTGTCAAACAATTATGTTTTCCCTTACCCATACCACTACTACTACTACTACTACTACTACTACTACTAATAATAATAATAATAATAATAATAATAGGGGCGCACAGTGACTTAGTGGTTATCACGTTCGCCTCACACCTCCAGGGTCGGGTGTTCGATTCGATGCCCTACTGAATTGCAGTATAATATACGGTTGGATTCCCACCTCCGCCCTGTGTGCACAGAGTTTTTACGTTCTCCCTGAGCTTCGGGGTTTCCTCTGGGTACTCCGGTTTCCTCCTCCAGTCCAAAGACATGCATGGAAGGCTGATTGGCCGTGAAGTTTCCGTATTGTATGAATGGGTGTGTGAGTGTATACGTGATTGTGCCCTGCGATGGATTGGCAAGTACGGTGTACCCCGCCTTGTGCCTGATGCTCCCTGGGATAGGCTCCAGGTTCCCCGTGACCCTCAAAGGATAAGCGGTATAGAGGATGGATGGATAGTAATAATAATACGATTGACTTATATAGTGCCTTTTTCATAAAAGAAATAAAAACATCAATTGGAAGAACAAAGTTGAAGAGATTTAGGTAAAGAGTTTAGAGGTCATGAGACTAAAACTAAAACATTAATATTTGCCCCCAGCAGTGGGCACCAGTTTGAACTTGGGGATGGCTTAAAGTCCAGTACTAGCAGACCTGAGAGTGCAGACAGCTGAGTACAGGTGAAGACCATAAACTACTATATGAAGACACTACGATATGAAATGTTATATGATATATACAGTGAGGGAAAAAAGTATTTGATCCCCTGCTGATTTTGTACGTTTGCCCACTGACAAGGAAATGATCAGTCTATCTGTCACGTATCTGGGAAACCCGGACTCCATTTCCCATCAGCCACTGCACTACACCACATGACCACATGCGTTACCTCATGCACCTGATTCACGTTTCTGTTAATGAACACTCATGTGTATTTATAGTCCTTGTCTGCACTTTCTCCTTGTCTTTCGTTGTCTTAGACCCACGGTGTTTATGTCAGTTTCTAGTCTCACGCTATAGAGTTTTTGCCAAGTTGTCTTTATTCCATTGTTTGTTTGTTCGTTATTAAATGTTTAAATCTGCGTTTGCTTCTGCCTCAACTTTCCAACCTCCCGATCCCTGACACTATCATTTTAATGGTAGATTTATTTGAACAGTGAGAGACAGAATAACAACAAGAAAATCCAGAAAAATGCATGTCAAAATGTTATAAATTGATTTGCATTTTAATGAGGGAAATAAGTATTTGACCCCCTCTCAATCAGAAAGATTTCTGGCTCCCAGGTGTCTTTTATACAGGTAACGAGCTGAGATTAGGATCACACTCTTAAAGGGAGTGCTCCTAATCTCAGCTTGTTACCCGTATAAAAGACACCTGTCCACAGAAGCAATCAATCAATCAGATTCCAAACTCTCCACCATGGCCAAGACCAAAGAGCTCTCCAAGGACGTCAGGGACAAGATTGTAGACCTACACAAATCTGGAATGGGCTATAAGACCATTGCCAAGCAGCTAGGTGAGAAGGTGACAACAGTTGGTGCGTTTATTCGCAAATGGAAGAAACTGTCAATCTCCCTCAGCCTGGGGCTCCATGCAAGATCTCACCTTGTGTAGTTGCAATGATCATGAGAACAGTGAGGAATCAGCCCAGAACTAAACGGGAGGATCTTGTCAATGATCTCAAGGCAGCTGGGACCATAGTCACCAAGAAAACAATTGGTAACACACTATGCCGTGAAGGACTGAAATCCTGCAGCGCCCGCAAGGTCCCCCTGCTCAAGAAAGCACATATACATGCCCGTATGAAGTTTGCTAATGAACATCTGAATGATTCAGAGGACAACTGGGTACAAGTGTTGTGGTCAGATGAGACCAAAATGGAGCTCTTTGGCATCAACTCAACTCACCGTGTTTGGAGGAAGAGGAATGAACACCATCCCCACCGTCAAACATGGAGGTGGAAACATTATTCTTTGGGAGTGTTTTTCTGCTAAGGGGACAGGACAACTTCACCGCATCAAAGGGACGATGGATGGGGCCATGTACCATCAAATCTTGGGTGAGAACCTCCTTCCCTCAGCCAGGGCATTGAAAATGTTTCGTGGATGGGTATTCCAGCATGACAATGACCCAAAACACACAGCCAAGGCAACAAAGGAGTGGCTCAAGAAGAAGCACATTAAGGTCCTGGAGTGGCCTAGCCAGTCTCCAGACCTTAATCCCATAGAAAATCTGTGGAGGAAGCTGAAGGTTCGAGTTGCCAAACATCAGCCTCGAAACCTTAATGACTTGGAGAAGATCTGCAAAGAGGAGTGGGACAAAATCCCTCCTGAGATATGTGCAAACCTGGTGGCCAACTACAAGAAACATCTGACCTCTGTGATTGCCAACAAGGGTTTTGCCACCAAGTACTTGCAGAGGGGTCAAATGCATATTTCCCTCATTAAAATGCAAATCAATTTAGAACATTTTTGACATTTTTTTCTGGATTTTTTGTTGTTGTTGTTGTTATTCTGTCTCTCACTGTGCAAATAAACCTACCATTAAAATTATAGACTGATCGTTTCTTTGTCAGCAAAAGTACAAAATCAGCAGGGGATCCAATACTTTTTTCAATCACTGTATGCAGGACTGGGAGATAACTAAAGGACAAATCTTAGCAGGATAAAAGAAAAGGTAAACAACACAGAGAGGTGTGTACTGTAGTACTGAACAGTTAGTTACATCTTTGTGAGTGCTACCATAATGCAGTACACACTCTAGGCCTCCATTCTTTCTAATGTGTCTTCGTAATAAAGTGAGTGTATGTTGCTTACCCTAATGACTGGAGGGCCAGGAGGTCCTTTGAGCAATGGCAGTCTCAAACTAATTATAGGCCACTCTATCCAGTGGCCCATCAGCAGTAATTACATAGCCAGGGCTACGACAGAGGCCAAGAGAGGAAGCTACACATGTAATAATGTTCTAAATATCACCTTACACCACAAAGAGGAAGCACCTTCCCACACTGGCACTTCCCAAGTCCACAGGAGACATTTCAAGATCTGGAACAATGATTGTGTTCAAAATGAATTAGCATTAGCATTTTTCATACTACACAGCCTTGTGAATATAACATTACTTGTGGCTGCAATTCTCTGACAATTATGTTTTATTTTTATGCATAAGTTTTTGGTGATTTGTCTTTATTTTGGAGCCAGGCATTTAATATACATGGAGTAATCACACAGTTAACTACCTAGCATTTGTATCAGGAATAAAGCTATCATGGCCAGTGAAGAAGTGGAAAAAAATCAATATTAAATGTACAGTACTTATGCACATTCATTCATTTATCCACCCATCTTCAGTAACTGCTTAATCCTAGGTAGTGGTGAATCTGGAGCCTATCCAGGGATCACTGGGCAGAAGACAGGAACACAACCTAGATAGGACACCAGTTCATCAAACAGCACCACACATGTGCACACACACACACACACACACACATTCACACAGTCACACATTGGAGCAATTTAGATTCACAGATTTACCAATCTGCATGTTTTGGAGTTTACTACAATTAACTACTAAAAGGCAAGCCATAAAAAGATGGTGGCAATGGGCAGCCTTTGAAAAAACATACATACATGAGAACAAGCTTTTGGCATGACATGAGTGAACCTTTTGGCGTGAAAGTAGTCATTTAGACTCCTGACAGCTGCAGTCACCACCTCCAATGCAGGCACAAAGCAGGCACAACCTTGTAGTTTGGCATGATAAAGTGGTGAGTGTTCTGAAATATATGCGTCCCTGGACATAGAAATATTAATGGATGGCATTCCAGACGAGAACTTATATATACTATCATAGAATATTTCAGAAATGATCATGCTATTAAAAAAAAAATATTCTTATTTTTTCTTTTCTTTTTTTTTTAGTTATATGTATCTATTTTAACGGCAGAATTTCCACTAAGTTCAAGTAAATTGCTTAATAATGCCAGATTTATGTTAAACAGAAATACAGTACTGTGGAAAAAGTATTTGCCCCGATCCTGATTTCTTCATACTATATTGTTTCAGAAATGAAAACAAAATCTAATATAAAACAAAGGCAACCTGAATAAACACAACAGTTTTAAAATGATAATGTTATTACATCTGTCACAGCTCAGCCAGATCAGAACTCCAAGTCCCAAGATGCAACGCGTGCTTCTCAGGCACGCATGCGCTCTCCATCCCCGGAGTTCTGATCCAAGACACCTGCCGCTAATCACAGACTCACACTCAGGCACTGCTACTTAGGTTTGCCAGTCACAGAGTTGCACTGCGAAGTATACGCTCAGTTAAACTTGTTCTCTGCGTTACCAAGCCTTACTACCGTCTTTGATCACCTCGTTACCTCGACCTTTGCCTACGCCCTCGACCACGCTCTTTGTCTTGCCCTCGTTATTCTGTTTGTTCCGATCGCCTGACCCCCGCCCGTTACTCGTTTACGCATCTAGATTATCCCCGACTCCACGCTTCGTCCGCCGCTTGCTCCTGCCTCCGTGCCCCTTCCCTACGAAACGTGACAACATCAGTCTGGGAAGGGTTACAAAGCTATTTCAAAGGCTCTGGGACTCCAAAGAGCCACAGTGAGAGCCATTATTTCCAAATGGAAAAACTCAGCACAGAAGTGAAACTTCCCAGAAGTGTCCGACCTTCCAAAATTCCTCCAAGAGCACAGCAACTACTCATACAGGAAGTCACAAAAGAGCCAAGGACAACATCAAAGGAACTACAGGCCTCTCTTGTATCAATAAAGGTCACTGTTCATGACTCCACTATCAGAATGACACTGTACAAAAAGTGGCGAGGTGAAAAACACTGTTAACCCAGAAGAACATTATGGCTTATCTGAATTTTGCCAAAACACACCTTGATGATCCTCAAACCTTTTGCGACAATGTTCTGAGGATTTATGAGTTGAAAGTGGAACTGTTTGGAAGACAGGGGTCCCGTTAAATCTGGTGTAAACCGAATTCCACAAAAAGAACATCATACCTATAGTCAAGCATGATGGTGGTAGTGTGATGGTGGGGGGATGCTTTGCTACTTCAGGGCCTGGGCAACTTGCAGTAATTGAGGGAAACATAAATTCTGCTCTCTATCAGAAAATCCTAAAGGAGAATGTCCGGTCTTCTGTCCGTAAGTTGAAGCTCAAACGCAACTGGATTATGCAGCAAGATAATGATCCAGTTATTTTTTCACATTGGTGACAGGTGTTTTTCCGTTTCAATAAAAAACAAATAAACTTTTTCACAGCACTGTACATACATTTGTTAACTTAATTTATTAGTAGCCACATGGGCATAATTTTATTATGTAAAGGCTACAAAGGCCTTTTAGAGTGTACAGACCAGTTATGTCTGGTGACCGTTATAAGCCTGCTGAACAAGGAATACTATAATATAATAATTAGCCAATAATAATCTTCAGACATGAGATTCAGCCCTGCATCCTACTTCCATTTCATTTGTAGTCTGATAGGACCTTGATGTGCTAATGTGCTAGAGCTAACTGAACAGACCAGGCAGACAAATCTGGTAAAATAATTAATTAATGATATGAATGATATTAACCATATATCATGTGTTGGCTGGCACTCTACATTTTGGCATCCTTTTATTTATAAAATCAGAAATAACCATGATGCTCAAAAGATGTGCCAGAACTAACTGACTCCAGTAATTGGGTGTAATCATCACATGCTGACAAATTATAATAATCTCATAATAGCTGGCTCATGATTTTACTTTTATATATTAATTTCAGCCCCATGCCAGATTTTGAACTACCCCATTCCGAAAAAATTGGGACAGTATGGGAAATCCAAAAAAAAAAACCCAATGAACAAAAAATTCATTTGAAATTCAGTTCAACCTGTCCTATATTGAAAACACATTATTAGAACATTATTTGATGTTTAACTTCATGAATTTAATTTATTTTTGAAAATAAACAATAATTTAAAATCTGATGACTGCAACACACTCCAAAAAAGTTGGGACAGTCGACTGTTTACCACTGTGTAACATCACCTTTTCTTTTACTAACACTTATAAAACGTTTGGGCGCTGAAGACACCAGTTGTTTAAGTTTAGCAATGGGAATTTTCTCTCATTCATCCATTATGCATTTCATCAGTTGCGCATCTGTACAAGGCCTCCATTGCCTTATTTGGCACTTCATAATGCGCCACACATTCTCAAACAGACACAGGTCAGGACAGCAGGCAGGCCATTCTAGCACCTGCAGAATGTGGTTTGTCGTTGTCCTGCTCTGGATGGCAGCATATGTTGCTCCAAAATGTGTACATATCATTCTGTATTATTGATGCCCTCACAGATGTGGAAGTTACCCATGTCATGGGCACTGATACACCCCCATACCATGACAAACACTGGCTTTTGGACCTGACACTGATATGTTTGGATGGTCCTTTTCCTCTTTGACCCGGAGAACATGACGGAGGTTTTACCCAAAAACTATTTGAAATGTTTTCGTCAGATCACAAAACACGATTCACAGATAACATGTAACCAGTCTGAGGGAGCTGGGAACAAATGTCAGATGGTAGAAAGGTGGTCTAATATGGCCTATAATCAGGCCTGGGCTCATGCATGAGCTAAACTGGGTTGTAGGGTCCCGAGGGAAAGGGGCTCACCAAATAAATAAAAACAAAATTGAATATTTAGGTTTTTATATATTAGTAGTATGCATGTCATGGGGAGCACGGTGGATTAGTGGTTAGCACATTTGCATCGCACCTCCGGGACTGGGGATTCAAATCCCGTCTCCACCCTGTGTGCACAGAGTTTGCATATTCTCCCTGTACTTCAGGGGTTTCCTCCAGGTACTCCGGTTTCCTCCCCCAGTCCAAGACATGTGTTGTAGGCTGATTGGTATTTCCAAATTGTGTGATTTGGAAATTGTGTGTGAATGTGTATGTGATTGTGCCCTGTGATGGCTTGGCACCCCATCCAGGATGTACCCCAAGTTCCCTGGGATAGGCTCCAGGCTCCACTGCAACCTTGTGTAGGATGAGTGGATGGATGGATGGTATGTCGGTCATATTTGGCTTGTAGTTTGGACAATGGGAGGGAATGCAGATGCAGCCATGTGGGCTTTTGATGTTAGGTAATTGTCATAATAGGTAACAGAAACACCAAAAAAACAAACAAACAAAAAAAAAAACATTTTACTGAGTTAGATTTGTTAAGAAGTTTGCTATAAATATATCCTGATGATGTAATGTCTAAAATTTAAGGCCCTACCTTTGTATTATATTTTAGGGATTTTGTATTTTGGTGTCTCAGTGTTTTGATCAGAAGGTGCTGAGTTCCTATCCACTGCTGGGCTTTGAGCAAAGCCCTTAACCCTAAACTGTGCAGTTGTATAAATGAGATCAAAGTAAGTCACTCTGGATAAAGGTGTCTGATAAATACTTTATAAAATGTCATAGTGTATGTACAGGGAACATCTCATTCCAGATTTAGTCCCCCTTTGCCATTATTATCATTATTATAAGCTCCACTCTTCTGAGATTTTAACTAGATTTTGGAGTGTGCCTGTGGGGATTTATGCTCATTTACCCACTAGAGCATTACTGATGTCAGATACTGATGCTAGGTGAGAAGGCCTGGGTTGCAGTTAGTGTTCCAGTTCATCACAAAGGTTCAGTGGGGTTGAGGTCAAGACTCCAATCTTGGCACACGATGACCTCATGAAACTTGCTTTGTGCACAGGGGCATTGTCATGCTGGAACATGTTTGGGCTTCTTAGTTCTTAGTGAAGGGAAATTGTAAAGGTACAGCATACAAAGACATCCTATATACAGTTATGTGGGGAAAAAAAAGTACACCCCATGGAAATTGTTGGAATTTTTTTTTATCATATTTGGACAAGCAAACATTTGATCATCTTTGAAATGATGCCTATTAATGAAGTTGATATACTTGAACAAAACCACAAAGAAAATTAGCTTTCCCCTTTTAGCAGAAATAACATCTTGTATGCATTGTCCACCAGGCTTGCTGGCATTTTTGACCATTCTTCCATACAATGTTCTTTCAGTTGCAAGATGTTTGAGGGTTTTCTTGTATGTACTGCCCATTTAAAGTCCCCCCCAAAACATTTCAATGGGATTTAATGGGATTGCTACCAGCATGCTTCAGTTGGTATGAGGTGCTACTCCTGAGAAGCTGTCTTTATTCTGCACCAAACATGTCTGCTGTTACTGTGGCCAAAATACTCTATATTTACATTTACATTTATTCACTTAGCAGACGCTTTTATCCAAAGCGACTTACAAATAAGCAAAGCAATATATCAAGCAGGGAACAATACAAGTAGCATTTTTGATTCATCTGTCCAGAGCACATTATTCCAAAAGGCCTGGTCTTTACCTATATGCTCACTGACAAACTGTAGTCTTGCAAAGGCTTTTTCCTGGTATGCCTGCCATGCCAGTCAAATCTCTCTCGTTGTAGAAGCCTGCACATTGACACAAACAGCAGATCCTGTAATAATATTTTGGGGTTCTTCGAGACTTCTTTTTGCATCAGATGGTCTGCTCTTGGGCTGAATTTGTTGGGATGGTCAGTCCTCGACAAATTGGCAGTTGTCTGAAAAACTGCGTCACTTATCGGTTATTTTCCTTACAGTGGAAGGAATAATTTGAAGATCTTTTTAAATCCCTTGCCAGACTCATAGACATCCACAACATTATTTTCTGAAGGCCTCACAACTCTTTAGATCTTGTCATGATGACACCACACACCTCAATAACAAAGGGAACACCAGTCACTATATATGAGAGGGGTATAAATGAAACAGTTTCCACCTGGCATCCAATCTTGAACACCTAATTCTAACAGGATTCTAAATGGATTTGAAGGTATGACAAATGTAGGGGTGTACCTACTTTTTCCATGTGACTGATCTGTTTTTTTTGTTGTTGTTGTTAATATAAATTGTGAAAATTAGTACATAATGTCAGTTTTATGTGTCATTTGATAGAGTGTATCAACTTTATTAATAGGTACTGTTTCAAATAGGATCAAATATTTGCCTGTCCAAATATGTCAAAAATTCAAACAATGTCCATGGGGTGTACTTATTTTTTCACATTACTGTAATTGTGTGCTTCCAACTTTGTGGCAACAGTTTGGGGGAAAACACATATGGCTGCAATGATCAGGTTTCCACAAACATTTGGCCATATAGTGTAGGATCGTATCATTATGATACTCTTAAACTGTGATCCTCTAAGAACTTCATGTAAAAAGTGATTTTCTGTGGTTATAGATATATAAGTAGAGTGCTTTCATTTTTACACTGTTCAGTCAAACAGCTTACAAAATATCTGTTCATATAGTGTCTATCTAGTTCTGAAGGTTTGCTGCCTTTTCCATGTTACCTAGTACAGGTGAGAATCTCTAGGTTCTTGTGTTTCTATCTGATTCAGAGTGCCAAGATGTGATTATAAAATGATTCTTCAACCTTCACCTTCCATGGGTCTTCAGTTTATATAATACAACATAATAGCATATAATTTTACATTTATTAAATGTAATTTTGGCCATTATGCTATACACAATAATTTCTTTCTTATTTTTTCTTTTTACAAATTTATTAAAATTGAAAAACTGAAATATCTCATTTAGATAAGTATTCAGACCCTTGGCTAGCACTCCAAATTGAACTCAGGTGCATCCTGTTTGCTTCGATCATCTTCAGATGGAACTCAAGGAACTCTCCACAGACCTCCGTGATCAATTTGTGTCTAGACATACTTTTGTTTGTGAAGGGTATAAAATCATTTCTAAAGCTTTGAATGTCCCCATCCATCATAGTTACATGGAAGATGTTTAAAGACTCTGCTTAGCTCTAGCTATCTGACCAAACTGAGTAAGCAAGTTAGACCAAGGACCAATGGTCATTCAGAGCTTCAGAAGTTCTCTGCAGAGATGGGAGAAGCTGCTGAAACAGGAGCCACTCCTGAGTAAAAGGCATGTTACAGAAACATAAATGACTCTGAAAGCATGAGGGAAAAGATTCTCTTGTGTGCTGAGACAAAAAATTAAGCTGGGCTGAAATCCAAAAGCTACCTCTGGCAAAAACCAGGTACTGCTCATTAACCTTCTAATACCCGATCTCAAACCGGGCTGAAGGTTCACCTTTTAGCATGACAACGACCTGAACTTCTTCTGTCCTTGACAGGAAAAAGCCCAAACTTAAAGAACCTCTGTGTAGATACCTGAAACTAGCAGTTCACAGATGCTCTGTTATAAAAAAAATGGGAGAAACTGCCCACATCCACATGTGCAAAGCTTGTAGAGAATTACCCAAGAACACTCAACGCTGTAATTGCTGTCAAGGGTACTTATACAAAGTACTGAATAACGTGTCTAAAGGAGAGATTTCAATAACTGATGTTAATACATTTGAAAATAAAATAAAATCTAAAAACTTCCTGCTTTGTCATTATGAGTCATTGGTTGTAGACTGATGGCCAAAAAACATTTTAAATTAAATCTATAACGCAATAAAGTGTGCAAACTCCGAAGGGGCCTGAATACTTTCCCAACCCACCATACATTATGACTGCTTTTACAAACATCTCTAATTTAGAGATGCCACTCAGCCTACTACACATTCCTTGACGATAAAACCAAATAAATACATAAACCTGTGTAAACATCTGATTATGATGTTTTGTAAATGGATCCCATGTCCATCTGTCTTGATCTGTTTCTGAGGTTTAAACTTGGTCAGTGTGGGTCTCTCTGTCAGCTGTTATTAACTGACTGTTTATGTGGCACAACTACAAGTGGCCAAAAAGTGTTATCACAATAAATGTTCCTATATCGATCTCAATATTTAGATTTTCATAAAAATAGACTATCCTCAAGAATACTGCAATACCACATCCATTACTGTTTACAATATAGAAATGTAAAAATGTATTACCAGAACATGACATATATGCACCCAGTATATAAGATAAAATTTGGCTATACTTACAACAACACTTAGGTGCGGTTTTATACACTTTGCAGGGGTGGACTAATCATAAATTTTTATCTAGCCCACTGGACAAGTAAAAGCTCTCCTGTGCTTCGTAGTGCCATGTTTTGTTATGCCAGAAACCTGACTAACTATACTAAAACGCAATGTAATAATGCTGGAACTAGTTGGTTTATTAAGTGTATTAAGGGAAAGAAATGAGGAAATGAATTTTTGGGGACATAAAGGATGAAATCCTCCACAACGCCCAGCAGCAGTATTATTTATTGAACTCATTGAACTGTGGTGGCACAAACAGGCCCAATGTACTGTACTTTCAAAATAAATGCAGTCCAAATAAAAAGGTTAATGTTTAGAGCGCTATTAATAGCTGAGCTCAGTGAAACACAGCAGAGATCCTAGTAACAGTATTCTGTATTGCGCCATAAATAAGAACACATTCAGGTTAACACACACCACACATGAACATCTCACTCACACACACACACACAAACACACTTCCTTCTCAAAACATGTATGTTGTTTCATGGGGATAATGTTCAATTCTAAATTGTGACCTAGCTGTTCAGACAAGGGTAAACTGTCTTCCTAGATGGTAAAAGAGTTTCAAACAAATACTTGCAGAGAACCTACAGGATGATTACTATATCTTTAAAGGCGCAGTTTGTCATTTTTTAGAGTCCTCTGCTGCCTGTGGAGTGAAGTACAATTGCAATAAAAACAGTGGTAAGTCTTACACCTCCCTCAACTGACCCCATCCTCTATGCTGAAATTACATACAGTGGTGTGAAAAAGTGTTTGCCCCCTTCCTCATTTCCTGTTCCTTTGCATGTTTGTCACACTTAAGTGTTTCGGAACATCAAACCAATTTAAACAATAGTCAAGGACAACACAAGTAAACACAAAATGCAATTTGTAAATGAAGGTGTTTATTATTAAAGGTGAAAAAAAATCCAAACCATCATGGCCCTGTGTGAAAAAGTGATTGCCCCCCTTGTTAAAACGTACTACAACTGTGGTTGTCCACACCTGAGTTCAATTTCTCTAGCCACACCCAGGCCTGATTATTGCCACACCTGTTCACAATCAAGGCATCACTTAAATAGGAGCTGCTTGACACAGTAAGGTCCACCAGAAGATCCTTAAAAGCTACACATCATGCCGAGACCCAAAGAAATTCAGGAACAATTGAGAAAGAAAGTAATTGAGATCTATCAGTCTGGAAAGGGTTATAAAGCCATTTCCAAAGCTTTGGGAATCCAGCGAACCACAGTGAGAGCCATTATCCACAAATGGTGAAGACATGGAACAGTGGTGAACCTTCCCAGGAGTGGCCGGCCGCCCAAAATTACCCCAAGAGCGCGCGGCGCGACTCATCCAAGAGGTCACAAAAGACCCCACAACAAGGTCCAAAGAACTGCAGGCCTCACTTGCCTCAGTTAAGGTCAGCGTTCATGCCTCCACCATCAGGAAAAGACTGGGCAAAAATGGCCTGCATGGCAGAGTTCCAAGGGGAAAAACCACTGCTGAGCAAAAGAACATCAAAGCTCGTCTCAATTTCTCCACAACATATCTTGATGATCCCCAAGACTTTTGGGACAACATTCTGTGGACCGATGAGACAAAAGTGGAACTCTTTGGAAGGTGTGTGTCCAAGTATATCTGGCGTAGAAGGAACACTGCATTTCATAAAAAGAACATTATACCAACAGTAAAATATGGTGGTGGTAGTGTGATGGTCTGGGGCTGTTTTGCTGCTTCAGGGACTGGAAGACTTGCCATGATAAAAGGAACTATGAATTCTGCTGTCTACCAAGAGATCCTGAAGGAGAATGTCGTCCGACCATCTGTTTGTGTACTCAAGCTGAAACGAACTTGGGTTCTGCAGCAGGACAATGATCCTAAACACACCAGCAAGTCCACCACCGAATGGCTGAAGAAAAACAAAATGAAGACTTTGGAGTGGCCTAGCCAAAGTCCTGACCTGAATCCTATTGAGATGTTGTGGTATGACCTTGAAAAGGCCGTTCATGCTCGAAAACCCTCTAATGTAACTGAATTAGGACAATTCTGCAAAGATGAGTGGGCCAAAATTCCTCCAGGACGCTGTAAAAGCCTCATTGCACGTTATCGCAAATGCTTGGTTGCAGTTGTTGCTGCTAAGGGTGGCCCAACCAGTTATTAGGTTTAGGGGGCGAATCACTTTTCACACAGGGCCATGATGGTTTGGATTTTTTTCACCTTTAATAATAAACACCTTCATTTACAAATTGCATTTTGTGTTTACTTGTGTTGTCCTTGACTATTGTTTAAATTGGTTTGATGTTCCGAAACACTTAAGTGTGACAAACATGCAAAGGAACAGGAAATGAGGAAGGGGGCAAACACTTTTTCACACCACTGTATGCCTCGTGAGATGCATTGTAAGAAAAATGGGCGTGGGGTTTAGCCGGCTGGGTTCTGCGCTCCAGCTCAAGGCTGAGATGATAGTCTGATCAGAAGATAAACAGAAGCCTGAAATTGAGAAACTAGCCAGCCATTGTACGGCAATGCTACAAATCAAAGATCTTTTTAAAAAGATAGAAAAAAGATTGTTATTATTATTATTATCCATCCATCCATCCATCTTCTTTATCCTTTATCCTTTTCAGGGTCATGGGGAAACCTGGAGCCTATCCCTGGAAGCATCAGGCACAAGTCGGGGTACACCCTGGACAGGGTATTATTATTATTATTATTATTATTATTATTATTATTATTATAGCTATTTTAAACATTACCAACGACATCTGATTCCATTAAGCCCATGCCTAATGTAGTATCATTAGTATGTGAAGTTCACTTTAATATGAATTTTAATCAGTTCAATGAGATCTATACCTACATCTACATCGAGAGTGAAATAAAATCATAGTAATAAATATTTAAGTACTACACACTTTAGGGCTATATCTTTCTACATTCACTCATTAAAGGCATTAAAGGGAATTGTGTTTGTGATTACAGTTCCCGGTGTCACACAGCAGCAGATGTCACACTGATAAACAAACAAGGAATATTACTAACATAAAACTTAGTTAAACTGAGCTGTTTATTTTTTAGGATACTGTTCCCATATGGCTGGTACCTACTTGCTCTGTGTGTGTGTGTGTGTGTGTGTGTGTGTGTGTGTGTGTGTGTGTGTGTGTGTGTGTGTGTGTGTGTGTGTGTGTGTGTGTGTGTGTGTGTGTGTGTGTGTGTGTGTGTGTGTGTGTGTGTGTGTGTGTGTGTGTGTGTGTGTGTGTGTGTGTGTGTGTGTGTGTGTGTGTGTATGTATGTGTGTGTTACTCACAGTAGGTTTTCCTGGTCAGCTCCTCCACCACCTCTGGCTTGAGTTTGCTGTTGGATTTGCCCATCTCTCTTTCTCTCTCTCTCTCTCTCTCTCTCTCTCACACACACACACACACACACACCTCTCTCTCTCTCTCTTACACACACTCTCTCTCACACACTCTCTCTCTCTCTCTCTCTCTCTCTCTACGTGTCCACTCGCTCCCTAAAATCGCTGCACACACTTCTTCCCATTCACATTTACGAGAGCATTACGTTGTCTCCTCTCTTCTCCCACACAGTCATACAGAAGACGGGAGAACGATGTAAAAGAGACAGAATAAATAAACGTGGAGAGCACGCTGTTGCTGCTGCTGCGACTTAAACGCGTGAGGAAAGAGAATGCGTGTAAAAAGAAATCTTAATCCCGTATCTCTTGTTCCCTCTTCTCTCCTTTTTACGTTAACAGCGAGAAGTCTGTCAGAGCTCGAGCCCAGGAGAAGATCCTGTCCCTGTGTAATGTCCTCAGGTCTGTCTGGAGTGGACGGCGTGGACACAAAGCGCGCACCCGCTCACCGCCTCTCTCCCGAGTGTGTTGACGCCGTTGTCCTGACAACTAAAAGCTCCGCCCCTTTTATATGCAAGCTATCTAACACACTCTCTCTCTCTCTCAGACACACACACACACACACACACACACACACACACAGTCTACGTTTGAAGAAGCCTGTCTTATTTCATTCTGTAAAAATACACTATCGCTGAGAAATTAGCTTTTCTCGTTACTCCTCATTTCCACCACATGTACTGTTATATTATAACACGGGAACAAAGTTGGTGTGACTTTCGATATTCGCGGATATGCGGAAATTAAGGGACCGTCTCTAAAGTTACATACGATATTGTTATACACGATTCTAACTTCTATAGCATTCGAAGGGAATTACTTACAGTCTTATAACTAATTGGAAAGTGTTCATCTAGGTGTCAGCTATAATGATATCTTAGATTATTTATATGTATTAAAGTAAGCTATTAAATCATATGTAAATTATGTATTTCACTACTGAATGGGCCCATACACAAAATATACCCTAAAGCTCACAGCCAATGATTTGATTTCCTGTTGCCCGAAGGTTTGTTACTGTTGTCCCTGACAACTGTGGCCCCGCCCCTTTAGCTGATTTTAAAATGGAAGACAGTTTTATAGGAACAAATGACAAATATAAATATAAAACCCAGAAAATACCGTTTTAAAATTCAAGCCCTCTTAGGTAAAAAGTTTTATTTGCTGAAATGAAATCTGTTAGCCTACATATGTATACAGTGCTGTGAAAAAGTATTTGCCATTCTGTTTTTGTGTATATCTCATATATATAAATATTTCAGAAAAGAAAGGCAACCTGAGTAAACACAAAATACAGTTTTTAAATGATAGTTATTTATTGAAGCAAACACAGTTATCCAATAACAACTTGTGTGAAAATGTATTTGCCCCCATAGTTACTAATTCCCCAAATCTGTGAAGCTGCATTCATAATGGGGTTCAGCTGGACTAGACACAACCAGGCCTGATTACTGCAAACCCTGTTCAATCAAATCAACACTTAAATAGAACTTTTTCAACAGCATGAAGTTGGTTAAAAGGTCTTACCCAGTAAGACACTATGGAAAACTTGAAAGAAATTCCAGAAATGATGAGGTAGAAGGTGATTGAAATACATCGGTCTGGGAAGGGTTACAAAGCTATTTAAAAGATTCTGGGACTCCAAAGAACCACCGTGACCCAATTATCTCCAAATGGAAATACTCAGCACATTAGTGAAACTTCCCAGAAGTGTTCGACCTTCCAACATGCCTCCAAGAGCACAGCAACAACTCATCCAGGAAGACACAAAAGAGCCAAAAACAACATCAAAGGAACTGTACGCCTTTCTTGTATAGAAAGGGGAACTGTTTGGAAAACAGGGGTCCTGTTACATCTGGTGTAAACCAACACAGTATTCCACAAAAAAGATCATCATACCTACGGTCAAGCATGGTGGTGGAAGTGTGATGGTGTGGGGATGTTTTGCTGCTTCAGGGCCTGGGCAACTTGCTGTAATTGAGGGAAACATGAATTCATCTTCCCTATGATTTTGGTTGTGTGTACTGAACCAGAGTCAGAAATTAAAGGCTCAGGAAACCCTTGCAGGTGTTTTGAGTTAATTAACTGATTAGAGCTCTTATCAGGTCAACATTTCTGTATTATAAATTCTATATTCTAATAATCAGAGATACTGGATTTTTGATTTCCAATATAATTTTGGCACCCTTGGTAAAATGGTCTTTATTGTTTAACCTTTTGATCTTTTGCTCAAACATTTCACAAAAATTCTCTGCTCTCATGGATATCAAACAATTTCAAACACATCACAGGTTTATCCAAAAACAATATCTTTGTTAAATATAGGTGTGCAACAATTATTGGCACCCTTTTATTCAATACTTTGTGCAACCTCCCCTTGCGAAGATAACAGCTCTGCGTCTTTTCCTATAATGCCTGATGAGGTTGGAGAATACATGGCAAGGGATCTTACACCATTCCACCATTTAGAATCTCTCCAGATCCTTCAAATTTCAGGTCCACGCTGGTGGACTCTCCTATTCAGTTCACCCCACAGGTTTTTTATGGGTTTCAAGTCAAGGGACTGGGATGGCCATGGCAGAACCTTGATTTTGAGCTCAGTAAACCATTTTTGTGTTGATTTTGATGTATGTTTTGGATCATTGTCCTGCTGGAAGAAGCTGTAGTTCTTTGCAGTTCATCCAGAGTGATCATGGGTCTCTTGGCTGCATCTCTGATCAGTCTTCTCCTTGTCTGAGCTGAAAGTTTAGAGGGACAGCCAGGTCTTGATAGATTTGCAGTGGTCTGATACTCCTTCCATTTCAAAATGATCGCTTGCACAGTGCTTCTTGGAATGTTTAAAGCTTGGGAAATCTTTTTGTATCCAAATCCGGCTTTAAAATTCTCCACAACAGTATTACGGACCTGCCTGGTGTGTTCCTTGGTCTTCATGATGCTCTCTGCGCTTTCAACAGAACCCTGAGACTATCACAGAGCAGGTGCATTTATACAGAGACTTGATTACACACAGGTGGATTCTATTTATCATCATCAGTCATTTAGGACAACATTGGATCATTCAGAGATCCTTGCTGAACTTCTGGAGTGAGTTTGCTGCACTAAAAGTAAAGGGGCCGAAGTAAAGGGGCACGCACCACTTTTCAGTTTTTTATTTGCTAAAAAAGTTTAAAATATCCAATAGATTTCATTCCACTTCCCAATTGTGTCCCACTTGTTGGTGATTCTTCACAAAAAAAGTAAAATTTTATATCTTTATGTTTGAAGCCTGAAATGTGGCAAAAGGTTGAAAAGTTCAAGGGGGACGAATACTTTCGCAAGGCACTATATATATATATATATATATATATATATATATATATATATATATACACACACATTGCATTCTTGTATTTAATGAGTTCGCTAGATAGTCTAATGTCAAACGTCCCTTACTTGTACAGTGTGGTTTCAGATTTCAGGCATATGGCTAAATGCAGGCAATTGCAGAAATCTTTCCAAATATGTCCACGTGGAATATTCCAATCATAAGTAGTAGTGAGGTTATAGTGCCAATTACATGTCTTCCTAAATACAGCAACAAAAAATGGGGTTTTCAAAATTGTAAACATGACAAGAAAATAGGAAATTTAAATAAGTGACTAAAGTGAGAAAAGTCAAAATAATGTCATGAAAAAACTATACACACTATTGGCACCCTGTCCAGGGTCCTTCCTTGTGCCATATGCTCCCTGGGATAGGCTCCAGGTTTCCCCATGACGCTAAAAAGGATAAAGCGGTATAGAAGATGGATGGATGGATGGATACACATATGACCAGAGTTTTTAATAACTTAAACATCTGGGGGTCCAGAACATCTAAAACATACTGTATGTTCCCCTTCTGAAGGTTCAAAATGCTTTCTGTTAGTAATCTTATTCAGAATTCTTTCTCAGTCTGGGTTTAACAGTCAAAATATCCATATATAGTTAAAAGTCTGACTTTTAGAGTATCTCCATGTGACTAATGCTCTGTATCTGTCTTAATGTGAAGCAGAAAGCGACCCCAGGCTTTCAGTGCATCAAACATTCCATAGGAGCCTGGATGATGTCAGAGCTTTCCCTCACTACTGATGTCATGGCAAAACACCTCAAGCTATGTCGGTCCATCTGAACCCTTGGTGCAGCATAATGATGAATTTGTGCTCTTCTAAAGATGTCAGAGAGAGAGAGAGAGAGAGAGAGAGAGAGAGAGATGTTTACAAATGATGCTAAAAGGAGGCAGAAACAAGTAAACAAGTGAGCAAGAGTGCTGAGTCAGTGCTATGCTGTCCTATAAACATCACCTGCAGTGTCACTGTCCACCCTCCCTTCAGAGAGCAGAGAGACCATACTGACTTGGCAGACACTGCATACCCTAGATTAGAAAAGCTCTTGCACAGGCCATTTTTAAAGTAGGCTACATCTCCTGATATGGCCCCTTTTCCCTCAAAGGGAGCTATTTCTCTTTTTTTTATTCTTCTAACCGTCTATCAGTGCCAAGCCAGCCACATGAGACTTGAGACAGGTGGCAGTGCCAAGACATTTGCATGCAGTAAGAGTGGCATTAGATTTTCCCAGCTGCAGGTAGTGTTAAAACAAAAGAAGTAATATTATATGCTTTTGCTTTTCAGCAGCTTGGGAGCAGAGAGCGTGCTGAGCTCATACACGCCAGCACCATCTGGGCGTAAATAAGGAAATATCGCCAAAACAAACAACACACCAGTGAAACAGCAATGACAGCACCATAATGGAGCTTACCTGCACAGCAGGCCTGCTCAGCGGAGACCATTTCAATTTGCTCAAAGGCTCCAATTTGGCTTTGACAAGACAAATGGCAAAATGTGAGCACAGGCATTCTAGCACATTCTAATGCACAAGTGAAGGAATATAAACAGAACAATCAAGCACAAACTGTATATAACAATTGCAACATCATGCTACGGCTCCAAAGCTAGTTCTATAAATCTGATCCAAACTGGATGTAAAAAAAAAACAAATTTTATAAAAAAAATCAGATCAAGTTGTCTTGCAGTCCAAATATTGCATAAAAAAAGAGGTCATGACCTCATGGTCATTTCACATTGCGTTTTCAAGTTCTGATAAAATCTGCATTGCCATAAATAACAGGACAATAAGAATTCTCTTTTTATCATTCTCTTTGGCAATACAGATCGTCTCAGAGCCACTACACAGACTACTGTTCAGTGCCTTTTGGCAGAGATTTAGCAGATACCCAAAGATGTCCCTTTGCCCCAACACAACATTGCAGGGTAATCCATCTCTGTCTCTGCACTCCCCAAAATTACCCTCCCTCTAAAAAGAGGCCATCCCAGATGTGAAAGCAACACCATGCCCTCTCCGATCAAACTCAGAGAAGGGTCAGCCTTCTGACCAGGTTGCTGAGTAAACCAGGACTTTAAAAGGTTAACGATAGAAAGAAACATAGACTATTATATGAAGGTCAGTGCAGGTTAAATTATCAAAGAATAAAGATGAGCGTTTCCAGGGACTGAATGAGTGTCCTTGTAAGGAGGGCAATGAAACAATCATGACTGTAATATATTTCTGCAGCTGTTTTCTTCAGACAATACAGAATTAAACATTAGTGCTCAATAGGGAAAAGTCTGTTGAACATTAGCGTCTCAATCTGCAGTGCTATAACAAATCTATTACCTTCCTTACCATAAGTTCACCTTCACAGACACTCAAACAGGGGCTTTGCTCTGTAGGTCTGTAAGCAAACGTATTTAAAACCATCATGTATCAATGACAGTATTCTAGCAGCAAATTTAGTTCTTCCTAACTATTCATTAACGAATGCATGCAATTTTACATGAATGATACAAGATCATAGAATAAGAAGAGAAAAACTGTCAGGGTACAAAAAAATATCACTGACATGAGAGAACTGAAAGTCACAAATGGGCTTAACATAACACAATGTAAAATATCACATGTCCAAAAATGGGTGGATCGAGAAAAAGCCAGCTGGAAACACAAAGCTTTGCATCTTGAAAGCTATATCGTTAAAGCAGGTCATTTTTCACACTGGGAGACAGCTAATGTGGCTTATATCTAATCTTTACTCCTGAAAAGACAGAGGAAGGTTGCATTGAGTGCCACCAGAATCACACAACCCCCCGTGCTAATGGTAAACGACTGTGGAGATAAATGCTACTTGTCAAGACAATCAACATCAAGAGAGACAAATTAAGCTAATCCTAGGTCCCTAAATAGCAAGACATGCAGCTTGTACCTAAAATAGTAAATGTACTACTAACATTAACAGTTACCACAAATGATGGTTTAAAGCAGATTTAGTAAGGGGTCAGTTATTATATAATAAATGCATAACACATGTAACATGAACATTTATAATTTATGTCAGATACAGTGCCTTGCGAAAGTATTCGGCCCCCTTGAACTTTTCAACCTTTTGCCACATTTCAGGCTTCAAACATAAAGATATAAAATTTTTATTTTTTGTGAAGAATCACCAACAAGTGGGACACAAATGTGAAGTGGAACGAAATCTATTGGATTTTTGAAACTTGTTTAACTAATAAAAACATGAAAAGTGGGGTGTGCAAAATTATTTGGCCCCCTTGCGTTAATACTTTGTAGAGCCACCTTTTGCTGCGATTACAGCTGCAAGTCGGTTGGGGTATGTCTCTATCAGTTTTGCACATCGAGAGACTGAAATTCTTGCCCATTCTTCCTTGCAAAACAGCTCGAGCTCAGTGAGGTTGGATGGAGAGCGTTTGTGAACAGCAGTTTTCAGCTCTTTCCACAGATTCTCGATTGGATTCAGGTCTGGACTTTGACTTGGCCATTCTAACACCTGGATACGTTTATTTGTGAACCATTCCTTTGTAGATTTTGCTGCATGTTTGGGATCATTGTCTTGTTGGAAGATAAATCTCCATCCCAGTTTCAGGTCTTTTGCAGACTCCAACAGGTTTTCATCCAGAATGGTCCTGTATTTGGCTGCATCCATCTTCCCCTCAATTTTAACCATCTTCCATGTCCCTGCTGAAGAAAAGTAGGCCCAAACCTCAGCTGTAGTTCTCTGCAGTTCATCCAGAGTGATCGTGGGCCTCTTGGCTGCATCTCTGATCAGTCTTCTCCTTGTCTGAGCTGAAAGTTTAGAGGGACAGCCAGGTCTTGGTAGATTTGCAGTGGTCTGATACTCCTTCCATTTCAAAATGATCGCTTGCACAGTGCTCCTTGGGATGTTTAAAGCTTGGGAAATCTTTTTGTATCCAAATCCGGCTTTAAACTTCTCCACAACAGTATTACGGACCTGCCTGGTGTGTTCCTTGGTCTTCATGATGCTCTCTGCGCTTTCAACAGAACCCTGAGTCTATCACAGAGCAGGTGCATTTATACAGAGACTTGATTACACACAGGTGGATTCTATTTATCACCATCAGTCATTTAGGACAACATTGGATTATTCAGAGATCCTCGCTGAACTTCTGGTGTGAGTTTGCTGCACTGAAAGTAAAGGGGGCCGAATAATTTTGCACGCACCACTTTTCAGTTTTTTATTAGTTAAAAAAGTTTCAAAAATCCAATAGATTTTGTTCCACTTCACAATTGTGAAAAATTTTATATCTTTATGTTTGAAGCCTGAAATGTGGCAAAAGGTTGAAAAGTTCAAGGGGGCCGAATACTTTTGCAAGGCACTGTATATATATATATATATATATATATATATATATATACACACACACACACACACACAAAAAGCAGGTATAATATTCAAATAATGTTTTGAGTGCAACATATTGTAAAAATTTTGTGTATAATTATAACACACAACAGTGTGCTGCTATTAACAAGCAAAGTTGATAATTTTCCTGTTACAGCACATCTCGTTTATTTATTCATTCATTCTTTATATCACAGTGATGATTACATTTTATTTAAATTGATTAAATAATGATAAAGCTAACTTTTGTCTTGTTATCTTCTTATCTGGTGCTACAAGTTGGTCCTGTACAAGCAACTGCTGTAGCCCCTGAAATTGTGTGAGATCACCATATCCACAGTGTCAGGAATCGACTCCAAGGCCAACAGGTTGGGTCCAACACCAAGTGGTTTGGTCTACCCAATGACTGTATACTGTATATGGTTGGATGTCATAACAGGTTTAAAAATGAAGCCAAAATGTATCTGAGGACCTCTAGTGTCTGGCTGTAGTAGAGTTTTTAACCCCGCCTATTCCCATGTTAGTGAATGAAAATAAGCCAAACATTTTAGTTTAGTTGACCTTGATATCATCCCCAATAAATTTACTTACAATGAATACATTTTATAAGAGTTATTTGATGATAATTAAAAGGGTGTGGTTGACAGTTTTAGGGTGGGCTGGAATGAGCTTCATGAATGCGAAAAAACTGTCCAACACACACCTGAAGATCTTACTGTGACCATAGCCCTGCAAACTTCATTTGACATTATTTACACTTTGTACAAAACATTATTAGTGTTGACAATTTTCATAATTCTGTAGCAAAGTCATGTCTTAATCTGCTGTAAAGGGAGTACTCCCCCATCCAGGAGCTGCTAGGTAGCAAGCCAAAATGCCTTGAAGGGAAGATGGAAAAATTACCTCGCTTGCTAGAGGTCATAATATTAATTTGGATTGGATATTAAAATTGACCAAGTCAGGTCCTATTGAAATAAATGATAAATTATATGAACATCCAGTTCATTTAGGTAGCTAGGTCATCCAGCCACTAATTTTCAAACAAACTCCACAAACAGAACATACAGATCACAGAGCTGCACAGATGCAGAGTAGTACAAACTTAATACAGTCAGGGAACATCAAGAAGGAAGCTGGACAACAAAGGAAGGCATGGTCAACAAAGTTTTAAGCTGGTCCGATTGGTGGAAAATCCCACATGCCAAGTTTAGCTTCTTCATCAGATCCACCTAGAACATCCTGCCGAGTCCCAGCAACCAGTGCCGATGGTCCAGGTCCCAAATTCAATCGTACACACTCAACAAACATTTTATTTTCTCCACTATTCTTATTTTTTATGATATTTTTTGTTTATTCTCCTTTCTAATCTCAATTGATGCTTTGGCAATATTGTATGTAACACAATCATGCCAATAAAATACTCAATACAATAAAATACTCAATACATTTTTCCTCACAGGGAGCTAGATTAGTGTTTGTGATACGATATTTGGCATCTCTGGCTGTTCTCAATTGCTTGTTGACATTTTGGCAACATCACAATCTCTTAAAGGGCGTCTAAGCCACAGCAATGACATGGAGCACTCAAGACATGAGGATAATTAATAAGTTAGTCCAGTCCAGCGGTTGCTTGTTCTTCTCTGGCAAAATGTGAAATTTGCTATCCTCAGTACACCCATACCAGACTGACTCATCTAAGGCCCTAGTGCTAATTAAGTACTAACTAGCTTGATTTTCACCATTGCTTAGGTGAAATGTAAGCTGAAGGAATGATAATCTGTTAGCTGGGTTAACAATCCTTTAAAAAAAAAAGAGATGTTTTTGAAAGCACTCATTCTATGGTTGTTTTTGTGTCAGGACATGTTCAGCTGCTAGCGAAAAAGGATACAAGAGTGACCCATTCTCAAATCTTGCCTAGAGCCCCATAGACCCTCAGGCCAGCTGCTCAGCCATGCACTGCATACAGCTTTATGAAACTGGATCATTTGCACTAACATTTGCAACATAGATGCTTCCAATCAGTGGTTTGGGCAGAGAACAAGACATGAAACATTGTATCTAAAATTAAAACAAAGCATCACTGATTGATATGAAGTTCTCACTCATGGTCATGTCATTTCAGGTCAGAAATAAACTGCCATGATCTTACAAGAACATCTTAGTAATAAGATGCAGTGAAGTGTCATAATGTGGATGTGATAATGTCAAATTAACTGCATATCAACCATACTGAATTAATGAAATGTGATGTTACAGTAACAATGCTTTCACAATGCTTCTTTGTCTCCTGGACATGGATGGCTTTGGCATTGCTGGGGTTCAAACTCATGATTTCCTGATGATATAGGGTAACATCCTTTCTGTTGCACCACTCAGTCACCCGAATATCATAATATCGTTGTGTGTGTGTCTGTATTAAATTTAAGTTACATCTAACTCAGCTTTTTCCACTTTTTTTAAAAGAAAGAAACACTACAGTTTTTTTTAAATCAAACCGAGATTATATATCAGGACACGTGAAAACGTCTTTGAGAATTGAGTTATGATATTTGGGCCATATCACACACTCCTATTTAAAATCTTAAAATCTTAGACACACTTTTTGGAGTGTGTCTAACTTGTGTAATTATTGTTGTATTTGGAATGTAGCAGTTAAAAGAAAAATGATAATAAAATGATAAATTTAAATACACACCAACATTTGTTCAACAAAATGTCTTGTAAAAATTGACTTTCTTTAAGTATTGACCCTTCGTGTTATGGTAAAGAAGCCAACTTAGATATTTTCTTTTTAAACATACGATATATTAAGAATTAGCAGTGATATTCCGTATAAAACACAAGCACAGGGCATAAGGGCCTTTACTAACAAGTGTAAACACATCTCACGTGGGTGATGAAGAGCATCCATTTGTGTCCTCCAGAATCTTGTCAACGCGACATGTAAATGAATATAATGACGCTCCTCAACTACTCCGCGTTTTAGAAAATCTGCAGAGACGACTGATCGATTTGATTTTTGTCCCTGATATCTGATCGCCGTCACACAGATCGGAAAAATAACATCCATTTGTCATTCAACTTCAAACAAATGTAGACACAATTCAACAGAAATCAAACCATTGCACAATTTAATACTGAGAATATATCACCACTTTATGTAGCCCACACATTTCTGAAAAGCAAAATATTTAAGCATTAAAATAAAACCCTTTCATAACTGATCCAAATGATAACTTAAGATTTGTGATTTGAAATATTATTAAAATTATTGATACTCTTGAAAGATACAGCCCAGTGCATTCATTTGCAACATCCACAGACAGAGGAAAAGCTTAGATTCCCCGAAATATAACATCATTAATCCTCAAATAAAAATGATACAGTAACTGCCACTGAAAACATGACAAAGTCAAGGTTCATCCTTTAAAAGGTAGGAAATCTTGTGTCTGTACAATTATCTCAGATCTGTACATTTATACAGGAAATACAGCCTATCGTTTTCATCTTTTTTTTTTCTTTTTTCTTTTTTTAAATGTCACTTTCAGCGAAAAGTAATTCAACTCAAATCTGTAAAACCTGTAAGTAAACTTGAGGCTCTGGAGTACCGAGGAATCTGCATAGTGACACTGCAGTGACTTGAGATTTGCTCGGAGTGTGTTGGCTAAAGTGCTAGAACAAAAATACCATAAAGAGACCATGAATTAAAAAAAACAAAAACAAAACAATAATAAATAAATAAAAGCAAAACAACCTGCATTAACTGAAGACAAAAACACAGCACCAAGCGTTTCCATTAGAACTACGGAGAAAGGGAGGTTAGTGAGTCTTTATACTGTCTGTAGAGCATTTACAGAGATATTACACCATGTCCCAGCATGAGCAAATCCAGTGGGAATTTTCACTGTGTCCTCCACAAGCGAAGGTTAAAATGCCCACCATGTCACAACTAGCCATGAAATCCAGACACATCCCTGAAAGACTACGTTTCCCATCATGCCATGCTCTCCCGCTCCTCTGATGGGCCGTTTGACACTTTCTTCACCTTTTTCACGCCCTCCCCCATGGCTGTAGATGTAGTTACCCTGTGGAGAGAACAGATTCCATGCTGAAATTACTTGCAGAAGAAGAATAAGTGTTGATCTCTTCAGCTGAGAGATTTCTGGCCCCTGCCCCCCACCCGTTTGAGATGGGCGGAGACATACTGGAAGTAAGAGACACTCCATAAACTTATGAATGAGTAAGAATTAACTCATGTCTCTACTCCACCCAGTGTTCTTCACCACACACTCAACCTCTCATTAGAAACCACACTGTTGAGCTGTTTCTGTTGCTGTGAGGACGCCACAACCAATCATTATACAGACTGATATGCACACACGGTTTGTCTAGTTCACCTATATATTCGTATGCCTTGACCATCCTTGGTAAATGCTTATTAAGTGAAGAATTTATCACAAACTATTCCTTAACATTTAGAACAATATTATACACTTGAAACTAAAACTTGCTGAAACAATCCTTAGAGGTTACACTCACCCTAAAACCTTTAAAACAGAAATGAATTGTTTTGTAAGAGACAGCCGTTCCAGGATTTTGCAATTTTGCACTCACAGAAATGAACGAAAAGCAAAAATTGCAAGCTCTTCCAAATATTGCAAAATTACCGCAGAATTTGAGTAGGTTTGGGGCCCGAGAGGTGTCGTGTGACGTCATCACAACGTGCATTCAGCCAAAGTCTTCTTCGATTCACATGTGTCGAACATGAGTACAGCTAAAAACTTTACCAAAAAAAAAGTTGCGTCGCAAATTTTGAAAAAAGCCGCAGCAAAATCGAGCATTTTTGGTCATAAAAATCACACACAAAAAACCTGCGAAATCCTGTATGGACTGGAAAGAACAAATAATGTCAGTGTTGCTAGAAATTATAATCCATCCGTCCATACTGTCAAAATATCAATGAATTGTCCATATTTCTGCTTCTACAGTGTTCCTCTGGTCTTGCCACTCAGGTACTGAGCACTGAGAACATGGCCACATTATGTTAATAAGTCAAGCAATCATATGCCTGAAGTGTTTAATTCCTTGCAGTAAGCTGACTCAGTTACAATTTATTAAAGAATGACATGTCATACATTTTTAACCATTTATAGGCACTTTTAATATCCATGAAACAAGCTAGTTCCTCATAAAAGCTGTAGTCATTCCCTCATTAGCCCCCCCACCCCCCGTCTTGTGTTAAAAGAAAAGAAGAAGAAAAAAAAAAAGCTTTGCAACTTACAGAGAAAACGCATCATGAAAATGTTCCTGTGGTGGAAAATGTTAAGTTGCAACTTTACCTCTGACAGTTACAAAGCGGTCCTTTACAGAAAAGTTCACCAATTATCAGTTTATATGGAGCAATTGTGGTACAAGTTCCTGTGCAAGGTGTTACTAGATAAACAATCACATATTTGAAGGAGGCAAATCCTGGAGGCACTGTATAAACCTGCGCTTTGCATTGCAGTCGGCACTACTGTCAGAGCTGTGCTGGTGTAGAAAATGAATCATATGCCATAATAGTGGGGGATCCTGCACAGTTCTGTAGGTTCATTATGTACAACATCAAGCGAATCAGACCCTCTCTCACCAAACAGGCTACACAGCTACTAGTCCAGGCTCTCGTCATCTCAAAACTGGACTACTGCAATGCACTACTCTTGGGCCTCCCAACCAGCTCCATCAAACCCCTTCAAATGATTCAGAATGCAGCAGCGCGCCTAGTCTTCAACCAGCCCAAAAGAACCCATGCCACACCCCTCTTCATCTCCCTCCACTGGCTTCCTGTAGCTGCCTGTATCAAATTCAAGGCCTTGATGCTCACGTACAAGACCTTGTCTGGAACAGCACAGCCCCTACCTCAACTCTCTCCCGAAGGCTTACGTTCCCTCACGCAATCTGCGATCGTTTAATGACCGATGCTTAGTAGTTCCTAATCAGCATGGCTCAAGATCCCTTTCCAGAACCTTCACACTAACTGATCCTCAGTAGTGGAATGAACTTCCAACCTCAATCCAGACTGCAGAATCTGTCACTATCTTCAAAAAACACCCACCGCTTCCATGAACAACTCACAAACCCCGAATTTATTGAAGAAGAAGAAAAAAACGACTCTGGCTCTTACACCTCTACTGTGCACACTTTGCTTCTCTAGAACTCAATGATAAATCTTGTATGGTAGTACTACTTGTATTGTTCTCCGCTTGATATATTGCTTTGCTTGTATTTCCTCATTTTTAAGTCGCTTTGGATAAATGTAATGTAATCAACAACTTCTGACCAATCAGAATCAAGGATTTGACAGTGCTGTGCTATAAGTACAGTTAGCTCATAATTACATGTTGTAGTTTTACGCCTCATGGGTTGCCTCATGGGTTGCCTCATGAGCATACTAAGAAGCTCAGTGCTCAAATCATTACTCTTCCCACATTTTAGCGCCTACAGACCCGAGCTTAAGCTGCACACTTTCCCTGGCTTCAGCCTCCTGGATCTGATGCACATGCTGTGTGATGGTGTCGGTCACGAGTGGGACTGTAAGCTGCAGAACTAAGTTGCTCTGAGCTCCCAATGACTCAGCAGTCATTTGATTTTTAATTTGCATTTCGTGCTTTTTGTGTTTCCTTTTCAACTGATTTGTAAACTGAGCTCGAGTGTTAGCAAGGCGCTATATAAAGAAAACCTGTTATTGTTAGCATTTTAAGTTAGTCCAATTAGCTCAATTTGTCTACATGATTATGACTAATCAGCTCGACCCCCACTCCCTCCTTCCCAATTCTGCCTAAACGCAATCTCAGACATCCCCTTGCCTCCTTTCCAGCAGTGTAACTGCATTAACAGTTCATTAAAAAAATTAACTATGGGCGGAGTTATCATAAACCAGGGGGTGTGGTTAATTTCTTTAGGAAAAGCAGCAAAGCTGAGCAGTTCGGTTTTACCTAGGGGGCGGAGCTAATTTCTGGGCCATAAAAATCAGTTTTCATAAGGTTTTTTTTTTTTAAATTATAGGATAATTTCGGATCTATAAAAATTTACACATGATTACGAACTAAAACTATGATTCTAAATCAGTATTCCTTTCTCAAAAGTCTAATCTACAAACCTGTAATATTTATAACCACTCCCGTTTTTGAGGTAAATTGTTAAACATTTTATACAACATTTGCTGAAACAGTAAGTACGAGTCTATATTACATGTACAAATATTACGTATGCAGTAAACGTATGGAAAACATCTGGCACCTCGACTCACAGTTTAATGGCTTGTTGGTTTATAGTTTGAAGACAAGAACAGGAGCCACCATGATCCCAGCACAAGGGTTCAGATTTAGGGGCAGATGCAAGAGGAAACCAATCCCTGATTAAAACAATGACAGCCAGCGTTTTGGATGAATAAAATGAAGCGATATTACTTCTCTCAATATTTTAATTCCATCCACATTAGATTTACACACCTAGTCTCCACAGACGTGCTGAGAGTACATCATGTCAAACTAACAAGTACCAATCACACCCATACAGCTGCTGAGGCAGATATGTAAAAGTGTATGCTTTAATGTAGCAGAGTGTTTAAAAGGGCAGTGCCTTGCTGTTTATTATAGTTTTTAAGGAAGTCTTAGTATTCTGCCTTTTCTCAAGACTTAAAAAAAAAAAAAAAAAAAAAAGAAAGAAAAATAAATAAATAAAACTCGTTCTTACCATCAGCAACCTGTCTAGAGTTTTAATATTAGAAAAAAGTTGTACTATTTTTCTATTATATTAAGTATGTTAGCTATGGATCATATGGACTTTTCATGCACAGTTTGCTCCAGCTGTACGAGCCCACCGTCGAGAGGTGTAAAAAAGTGGGTTGATATCAGGATATCAGGTGCACATGATTTCACTGTGCATATGTATCAATAAAGACTCTATCATTATCATTATCGTTATGAAAGCCTGAGAATACAGGAGCCTGAGGTCAAGTTTAGCCTGAGTGGCATTGCAGCGATTCCTTCTTTAACCGTCCCCAAACTTCAAATAAACATCTCTTAGTGTTATCTAATCACTTTGTATTGGCTACTAGATTTTTTTCCTGTTTCTGTTTGAAATCCAGCTGGCTGCCCTCTGAGTTCAGGGAAATGGAGGAGACAGCATGAAAAGTACAAGATGTTTACTTCAGGACGAGACAAAGAATCTGCTTTTATAAGATTAAATGTCATTCCCAAATATCATTATTTACATTACATACAGTAGATTGTACCTTAAATGATGACAAATTTGTGTTCTCAATATAATTTTAGAGATTACTGGTCGATTTTTACTTTCATACATTTCCTCATTTCCCCCAGAAATAAATTCCTGGCTATTCTACTGCCACCATCATTTTGATTATTATTATTACTATTATTATTATTATTATTATTATTATTATTTTAAAAACATGTTGATCACTGCCTACCACACAACAAAATGAAATGTCTGTAAAATCTCACATCCACTCTGCACAAAATACACAGCTGCAGTGGCATGGAGCCAGCCTGGGCCATAATGAACAGGAGAGAGGCGGTGTATTCATCTAAGGGCCAGCTGATCCTCCAGCAACACCAGCAGCACCTGCAACTCCTTCTCCTGGTATCAGGAGAGGCCTAAAAAAATGCCAGGCCACATGGCGCCTGCTTGAGTAGCTGGGTCATGTCAGCTTCCTGGCAACAGCAAGGGAACATTCTGAAGTGAAAATCTAGGCTGATGACCTGAGGCTGAAAAACCATACGAACAGATCCTGCACTCACAATAAAGCCTGAATTCAGAACCAGACCTCATCAACCAAGCTTTGGATGATCCATTTGCAAATGTATGCTTTAATAGAATCCATTTTTGGCCCAGGCTTCCCGGTCATCTATCTTCTGTGTTCTTTATATGATTCATTGGGCACAATTTGCACATCTGCCCTTCTAATTCACTTCCCATCCATAAAAAAGGAGAGAAAAAAAGGCATGAGATCACTCACCCACAGATTGAGGTGAAGGACTTGAGGAAGGACTCACTAAGCGTGGGTGTGAATGGAGAACGAAGTGGAGAGAAAATGGGGAGTGAAGACACAAGAACATTTGGTAAGCTCTATTTCTGAGCTCGCGAAGCGAGGAGAACCAGAGAGAACGAGAGTGAAAAAAGCAGAAAGGCCCTGCTGGCGCTATAGATGAAGCGGGGGCTAAATCCCACTGGCACTACTATTAGCAAACAGTCGAACAGCATCGTGGGTAATGTAAGAAACTATTAACCAATGTGAAAATAGACCAACATGTTGATTAAAAAAAGTTTAAAGCAGAAGTACACAGAGTACGATACATTTCATTACAATATAAATCTAGGACGTGATTGAAGATCACATGTTAATTTATTCTTTAAGAGATGTAGGGAAGAGGGAGAGATTAAGAAATGGGACACTGGCAATGCCTTTACATGAGGGGAGCAATGAGCAGGGCTTCTGTCCATACTGTGCATCTATTTACAGTATACAGCATGAGTCATATTTCTGTGTTTGTGTGAACATCTTACACATCATCCATCTCCATGTCCTCCTCGTCTTCCACAGACAGCAGCAGGTAGGGATTAGAAGAAGCTGGACGGAACTTGTGGCCAGTCAGGACGAAGAAGGTCAGAGTGGCCAGTTCATCCAGCAGCTGTGAAGAGCAACATAAAGGCGTGTTACATCACAACATTAATGTAACCCAAAAGTTCGTTCAGTTCCCATCCATCCATCCATCCATCCAATCATATGGGTGACACTAGAAAGATTATAAATAATTCCCTTCTATAACTGTGGACAGCTTGCTAACATGGTCAAACCCAGGAAACTCATTATGTTTTTCATATTCAGTCTATTTTATTGAACTTTTCCACTGTTCACTGATGGAGACTTGAGTGCAAAACTTCAGTCCTAAGCAACCGTAGAATAACTGTTCATATGAATTGCAGTCCGAATCCGTCTTCATGGTTTCAATCATCCATTATTCCAGTGGTTCTCAAACTGGGGGCCAGTAGCTTGCGTTGAGGGGCATAGAAATTCTAGAACATTTTTTTTTTCTTTAATTAATCTGACCTGTACGTCAGGATTGTCAACCTTTGAACTATGATGCAAATAAAAATGAGAAATATAAATAAATGAAATCAATTATACACAGCACACTAAGACACACACCAAACAGAGACATCCGTTGATCTACTCATGTACAGTTAGCTACACGCTGATAAAACCTAAGACTGTTAAAAATAAGTTTTAGATAGAGGAGGTAGTCTCTTAGCTGAGAAAGTTAATACAGAGAAAAGCCCCCCAAAAAACCCAAAGTTGCGGAAATTTGACGAGTCTATGGGGGGCACAAAGGGATGCACTCCACACAAGGGAACCACTGCATTAATCCATCCATCCAATGTCAAAACACTTAAAAGTTTGAAAAGTTTCTGGATGGCTCCTAGCTTCATTTCCATTACTCTGCAGTCCAAACAGTTTTAAAATGGGAGAGAACGCAGTAAAACATTGCTCTGTTCAACTGAAGTAGCATGTGGTATTAATTTTCAGGCAAGACCATGTTTCTGGCTTTGTCTCAATACTCTAATTGATGGCTCCTCTATTCTGTGTCCTTTAGCCCATGACCTGGAAATCGATCAAAGTCCTCCATCATTAAGGATGTATCAATTATTTAAATGAGCACATTGAAATCAAGGATAAGGAGCAAGAAGGCTTCCAGATTGAGGACACACAGATGCTTATTGTAAAGCATGACACACAGTAGTGGTATAAACTCTCCACCAATATTTGTAGCGCACGATTTTAGTGTGAAAACCTACAAAAGGTTTTCAGTAATAGGTGTTATGAAGGTTAAACTGGTGTACTAAACTGGCTGTAATTCTTCATAAAGTAGTGTTTGTCTACACTGTTACACCAGTATGGGACACTTTTAAATAAGAAAATGTGGAATGTTACGAATAATCTACAAAGAATGTGATGGGACAGAGGAAAGTCAAAGATCAAAAGATATTCAAAAAGTGTGTGCGAGTTTCCAGAAAGCACGCCCAGATTAGACGCCAGTTGAGGATTGAGTAGAATATAGTACAGACTAAAGCATCATCCTTTGTATGTGTAAAGTTAAACGTAATGTGTAATCCTTTTCTAATTGATTTTAATGGTATTCGTTCAGTGTGCAATCCCACTGTGATCCATTATGCCACGGAACAAGCGATACAGCTGTGCGATCATTAATAAATGTCAAATACTTTTGGGACTGATTCCTGGATTGTCAATGGATCTATTGATCATCAGTGTGAGGAGGAGTTAAGAAGCAAGGAGGGGATGCAGGGATGTGAAATAAGGAAACAATAAAAAGAGAGCCCAAAGGCCTATAGTTGATGTATTCCTCTTCTTTACACTCTTAACGCCCATGTCCACTTCTCTTCATTTTAACATACTACTGCTGTGTATCGCTTCTGTGAAGTGATTTACTTTCAATAAAGAGTGTTCTGAATTTTTCCATTTTCTTCTTGCATATTTGAGTTGGGAAGGAGTATATTTGCTAAAGGTGAGGTCATGTTTACAAGAGAGCTACTAATCAGAATTACTCATCTGTCTATTTTTGTAAACATTGGAATCAGATGTTGTCTGGAAAATGTTGTTCCAGGAACAAAACAAAAAAAAGCTCCTGCACACTGCAGTGCTCTGCTGATCAGTGTAGCTTTTTTTTTCTTTTAACTAGCTGAAATGGAGAAAAAGTAGTTACAAGAAATATGAATTCTCTGCTTTTCATTCAAATATGTGCAAAATACAGCAAGACACCAGGTAACACTATACAATTCCTACACACGTTCTAATACTAGCACTATTCCCGAGTGGTTTGCGCTGCAGGGGAGACGTCACTGTCAATCAATATGGATCTGCCACTGATAAATGCTTATTTATTTATTTATTTATTAGATTTTTAGTCTTTTAATATTTGCTACCATATTGCCAGGGACTTTATAAGCACATTTATTCACATATTGTTAAAGTCACATGGTCAGAACTAGAGGTAGAAGAAATCCTTCCAAAATGACCATAAAGCTTATATCATAAAATGCAAAATTTTCAGGAAGCCAGCCATTCTATAATTTGTCATTCATCTCCATGTAGAGCAGGGAATTGTGGCTTTGTGATTAGCAAGTTTGTCTCGCACGTCAGGGGTCAGAAGTGCGAATTACACCTGTCTGTGTGTGGAGTTTACAAGTTCTCCCCATGTTTTGCGGGTTTCCTTTGGGTCCACAGGTTTCCTCCCACAGTCCAAAGACATGTGTTGTTGGTTGATTGGCACTTCCCAACTGTCCACAATATGAATGCGTGCATGTATAAGTATGTGTGTGTGAGATTGTGTCCCATGATGGGTTGCCACCCTGTCCACGGTGTCCCCTGGCTTGTGCCTAAAGTTCCCTGATATAGGCTCCTGATCCCCCGCAAGCGATATAGAAAATAGATGGATGGATCTACGTCATGGGTGTCAAACGTACGGCCCGCGGGCCAAAACCGGCCCGCTAGAGGGTTCAATCCAGCAGGACGAATTTTGAAAGTGAAAAATGGTAGGTTGATTGGCAGCTTAGTAAATTGTCCGTAGTGTATGAATGGGTGTGTGAGTGTGTTTGTGATTGTGCCCTGCGATGGACTGGCACCCTGTCCAGGGTGTACTCCGCCTTGTGCCCGATGCTTCCTGGGATAGGCTCCAGGTTCCCCGCGACCCTGAAGCAGGAATAAGCGGTTGAAGGTGGATGGATGGAAAAAATATGGATAAAAAATACGAACTTGTCATTTTTAATAAAATGCTATTCCTAAATTATCCGCTAGGGGGTAAAAGACGCGGCACATCTCTGGGACTGAACAGCAGATGGCAGCAATGCGACGTCTGCTGTTTGTTATCACGGAGTAGTCTACTCTATTTTCTACTCGTCCCCACACCCTCATTAGCCAAAATGTCTGCCGAAAAACAGAAAAGTGGATACAGAGTGTAGAGTTTTCCATGAAAAATGGACCGCTTCCTATTTATTCAAAGAGATGAATGGGTAATAGTTAAAAAAAAGTGCAATTTAATGTTAGTCAACAGCTTCAGTACAAAAGAGTTTGGTTTGGTGGAATCCTATTGTTCATGAAATACCATAAATTTTAAAGTGAAATACTATATTTTTTAGTTCAGGTTTTTTTTTTTGCATTTGTACAAACACTGTGAGCAGTTGAAATGCACATATGTGTGAATGATAATCAGAAGCAAATTGCACATGTTTGTCTTAAGAAATCTGAGGTTGTTCATGATATATTTTATAAAAAGATATTTCATTAAATATAAATGTCTTTGCATGAAAACAAAAATAAAAACATGGACTTTGTTATTTATAGGTGATTATACTATGATTTTACTGGCCCGGCCCACTTGACATCTAATTAGGCTGTATGTGGCCCCTGAACTAAAATGAGTTTGACACCACTGATCTACGTAGAGCATTAGAACAATATTCGCTCGCATATCAGATGACAATAAAATAAAAAAACATTAAAAAAAAATTTCAATGTCGAATAACAGTTTATAAATAGTGAAGCTTTGTCTTATGATGAGGGGGGAAAAATCTCTGAAGAAAAGTATGTTTTCATGTTGTATCCATGGCTAATACGGTCTAGTTTGTACCTCTCACACACAGCTACAGCTCAGTCATCGTGTATTCTCTATGCTAGAGGAATTTCAGGAAATATACTGATGAGTGAATAACTTGGCACAAGAGGACAGAGAAACATCCTTCACCCACCTGATAGAGCCATTTCCACTGGAAGGGCACGATGACCTTGATGAGGATGGCGATGATACGGGTGAAATAAATATAGCACACGATCTGTGAAGTAGAAATACAGATATTAATTGTGCAGACACACGGAATTCCTCATGTTTCCTCACGCATCGCATCGTCATTCAACGCAGTCAGTTATCTAATCATTACAAGGTAATTACTGACATCTGGAGTGTAAAGAAATATGTAAGGATCTGGCATTTGAATGAGAGAGAGAGAGAGAGAGAGAGAGAGAGAGAGAGGGGACAGCAGTAACATCAAAAGTCGCATATTGAAAATGTAATATGCTGTTAATAAGTGATTGATTACCCATAACTGATCTATTAGGCAAAGATTTAGAAAGCATCAGTAAGGAACAGGTACGAGTAATGCATGATACTATCACTGCTAATAATATTATATACACAATAACAGTCTGCTGCTTGCTGGTTAGTACAATGCCAGTGACAAATAGGTTCGCTCATAGAAATATGCAACTTTCATGTTTATCTGAATTATTACGCTAGTAATCGGCTAAAAAAGCTAATCGTTTACATACTATGATATATTTGAAATATACATGCATTAGTGAAGGAAAATGGTCTTCTCTGATCAGGGCTGCAGAGTGGAGCAAAAGTTAGCTAAAAGATCAATATATTATTTAATAGATCATAAACTTGATTAGCCAGTTGTTATCCTAACAGATGCTACTGCAGAAGTACTGGGATGTTCCCATTTGACCCATTTCTCTGAGCAAACGTACAAACCTCCACTGCAATAACCAGCTATTAGTAGATAGTTTGTATACTTAAAAACTATAAAGTAGTGATAAATTAATCCCAAATAACAGTTTAGTCGACCTCACTTTACTACATACATAATCTTTTTAAATACCTAATACTTAATACTGTAGTTGCTTAATATATACAGCTGTGCCCAAAAGTTTGCATACCCCTGGCAGAATCTGCTAAATCTTATTACTTTTAACAAAATAAGAGTGATCATAAAATTGTTTTATTATTTAGTGCTATCCTGAATAATCTATTTCACATAACAGATCTTTACATATTAGTCCACAAGACAATAGCTGAATTTATAAAAAAATTACAAAGTTCAAAAGTTTACATACCCTTGATTATTAATACTGCATGCCATTACCTGGATGTCACACGACTTCTTTTGTTTTGTGATAGTTCAATCACAAAAATCCTCCAGGTCCTGCACATTCTTTGCTTTTCTTCAAATTAGCATCTCCTGCAAATTTGACCCCTTTCCAACAGTCGCTTTATGATGTTGAGATCCATCTTTTCACAGGGTGTGTAAACTTTTGAACGGGGTAATTTTTTCAAATAAATTCAGCTATTATCTTGTCTTGTGGACTATATGTGAACATCCGTTATGTATCATAGCTTTTTCTGGACAGTACTAAATAAAAAAAACAACAACATGGGATTTTTATGATCAGTCTTATTTTGTTAACAGTATTAACGTTTAGCGGATTCTGCAAGGGGTATACAAACTTTTGGGCACAACTGTAAAAAAAACTAAAACAAACATGCATTAGAAAATAACTACCAAGACTATGTTCCACTCTCCACTCCACATCATCAGACTTATTTCAGCAGCAGTGTCACCGAACAAATTTCAGACCGCCGAAACGAATAAAAGAATCTCAGAAACATCAGTGCTGGAACTCAGTAGAAATTATAATACATATTCCAACACGGTAAGTCATGAATAGATGAATATAAATCACTTGTGTCATTGTACAGGTCAAGCAGAACCGACATCTAATATAAATCCTGCAATGAGGGAGAGCTCTACAAAAGAGCGTGATATTATGTGAAAACCCATTACAAATAGAGTGAGTGTCAATGGTCTGGATACAGAAGAAGAGAATCAGATAGCAAGAGAAAATAGGGGAAACCACTGCACGAGTGAGAATCTTTCATGGATCGCACATTCAATACGTTTTGCACAATGAGGAAGAAAGTGACTGACTTCTGGGAGGGTTCATGAAGGGCACATTCACATATGCAGTCTTTTTTTTGTGGTACAGTTCATTTGGATAGTTGTTAAAAGAAACAGGAAAAAACATTTGCTGGCATCCATGAAAATTATATATAATTTCAGCCATAACGTTAAAGCCCAATACTGTGCTGGTCCCCCTTGTGCCGCCAAAATAGTTCTGACCCATCAAGGAATTGTCACCGTTCCCCTTTGAGACTACGTGCTCGAAATCGCAAATACGAGAGCATGTGCTTTTCCCAAGTGACAGCTGGACACATGGGTGTTTGTTTATGTTTCTGTCATATCTCCTCCCGGTTCTGTCATTGGTTGTGTTGTCACGTGTGTCGGTATTGCGCTCAGCTGTTAGCGGTTACGAGGCTAATTATGCCGGCATATATATACATAGTATAAACTTAGTTATCACGTTCATGTTTAGATTTAGTTCACGCTGGGTTATCCGCTCCCAGGTCCACGTCCTAGTTTACGTTCATGTTCATGTTTATGTTTGTTTGTTTCTCAACCCTGTTTTCTCTGACCTTGACCTTGTTCTCTGTCTTGCCTTGTTTATGACTGTTTGCTACTCGCCTGACCTTCGCCGGTTTCTGGATTACGATTGTGGATTGCGTTTTGGATTTGTCTGCCTCTTTACTAATAAACACTCGTTCTTATATGTGATTGCATCCGTCCCTTTACCCCCGCGCGCGCGGTTTTGAAAAGCAAAGGACCCAAAAAAACCCCAAAAATGGTTTTTTTTTTTTTGCCCCAAAAACACCAGAAAAAAGCATAAACCCCCCCCTGGTGGGGGTGGGGCCCCCCCCCTTTCTCCCCCCCCCCCCCCCCCCCCCCCCCTCCACCCCCATCTTTTCCCATCCCTTTTTTCGACCCGAAAACCACACCCAAACCAAACCCCCTTGAACTCTTTGTCATGTTCCTCAAACCATTCCTGAATATTTTTTGCATTGTCGCAGGGAGCATTATCCTGCTAAATGAGACCACTAACGTTAGGGAATACTGTTACCATGAAGTGGTGTACTCGGTCTGCAACAGTGTTTAGGTAGGTGGTATGTGTCAAAGTAACATCCACATGAATGCCTGGACCCAAGGTTTCCCAGTTGAACATTGCCCAGAGCATCACACTGTCTCCGCTGGCTTCCCATAGTGCATCCTGGTGCCATCTCTTCCCCAAATAAGCAACACACCTGCAACCGGCCGTCATGATGTAAAAGAATGTGATTCACCATACCGGAACACCACCTTCCATTGCTCCATGATCCAGTTCTGATGCTCACGTGTCTTATCGACGTGTATTACAGACATGTACACACCTTAATCACACTATTAATGTCGTGTGGGATTTTCACCGCATTTTGCATAAGGACACGTGCACACACGGCAGTGCTCTACCGTTTTTTTAGCAAACAAGAGTACGGCTGCGTCCGAAACCACGTACTTACCTATTATAGTACGAGATATACATGTATTTCAGCTACTACGTAGTAGGTAAGTACGCGATTTGGACGCAGCCCATGGTTTCAAGCAGTCATCTATTTGCACGTTTAGCATGACAAATAATAAACTGCACTTGAACCTTTCGTAAAATTAAAAATAAAACACCCAAAACTGTATACGGTTCCATAATGAAGACACATTGATGCGTGGAACTCTGGAGGGAACGTTGGATGGCCTGGTGTGGGGACGTAACGACATGTGCCATTAACCCATGTTCTATAACATGTAAACCATGAGAAGGAAAGGATTCAGAAAGTACCACATGTAAACACCTTAACCAGATTATTGTCTTATTCAGAATAAGGTCAATAATTAGATTACTGCTGTCCATGTAAACATAGTCAGTCTTTGACTGAATGCGTGATGTGTGAAGCTAAATTGGACAGATGAGATCATTTGAGCACATAAATGGACTAACAGGTAAGACAGTGATCCAAAACTGGGCAGCGGTGGCTCAGTAGTTAATTTGAACTTCCTAATACTCACCTGTGCCTAACCCGTGTTGACAGTGGATAATCTTACCCGGATACTGTAGATTTATCCCCAAGAACTGCTGCTGTAATCATAAAGACTGTCTTGTGCTTATCCAAGGACTTATTCTGAACAACCTTTCAATATATAATACAGTAGTCTCCTTCTCCACTATGCAGTGTTACAGTCTAATAGCATGGCTACTGTTGCAAAATGCACTAGAATATTTAAAGGTAATACTATGCAATATATTTTAAAGTAAGGCAATATTAAAAAAAATTCATTATTTCTTGCAGTTGAAGTTCAAAAATAATCTGCGGGGAAAAAAAAATCAATAACCATGTTTAGTGAAATTTTTTTTGTAGTTGTTTGAAGTACAACCTTATCAACTATGATTCTGCCTTACTTGCAAGCCATATTAAAACAACACTTTGATGCTCTGCCTAAAGATACAATGAGGGAAAAAAATGTTTTGAACTGGGCTACAACCAAAACCGTCCTCTATTTCAAAGCAATGCGACACAGAACATGAAAGTGTGATCCCCTCCGGACACCAGAGTTTTCAGCAGGTGTGAAATGAGAAAAGGCGAGAGAAGCAGAAGGGGAAAAAAAGGAAGATGGAGAGAGTATTAGACAGTGAATAATGTCAGTACTTACCATCACATAGTAGTGCCGGAAAAGCTTCAGCTGAGCCAGATTGATGGCAGCTTTTAAAATAACAACACACAACAAAAGGAACACTATTAGCAATTGATTTGGGAACAGAAAATAGCAAAACCTCAGAGTGATTTTAATCACATAATTTAAAGCATGTAATATTTGTAATACTTTCGGTATATACACACACACACACAATATACTGCAGCTGAGACAGAAACACAGTGTGACCTCTTTCTCTTAAGTTTTTTTTCTGCCATCAAGTAAAGTGGGACAGACACAGTGGGGCTTTGGGAATAACCTGTTCTGATCCTAGTGTTTACACACACGCACAACTATTCCCATCTCATATTTCTTTTTTTTTGAATGATGTTTTCTCAGTGGGATAGCTGGATTAGTACAGTGGTGATGTATTAAAACCAAGGTCGGCCAGGGAGGGGTGTTGGCTGGGGGGTCTTGAGCAGGGGGCACTGCCACTCGGGTTAACATTGGCAGATTGATTTGACATTGATCGTTCCATTTATAAAAAAAAAAAAAAAATTATGAATCCACTTTTACCAACTGACTGTTAGTCACTTATTGCAATAGGTTTTAAAATGGATATTCACTACACTGCTTGTCTTTGCATTTGTATCACCATCAGTCACCCTATCCCAAAACTTCTGGCCACTTTGTGTAGTTGCTAACGTGCAAAAACAACTTATGGTCAAGAGCTAAACTTTAGACAGGTTCAGCCACCAATGATATTGCAAACGATAAGCTGAATAAACAAAAACATTCAAATGTGTTGATGTTGATTATTTTGAAAACACAGTAAGCTACTGATACCTATTATACTACTCACAACCTTCCTCTGATTTTTTTCCTCGCCTTTTTGTCTTGACTGCTATTAACCTGGAACACAGTTTGGGGTTTTTATACTTTAATGTTTTCGTATATCGATTGTTTGGAATATCCACATCTTATGTAAAATTTGAGAAAAAATTTTTTTACAGAATATTTTGAAAAAGAAGTGGTCAGGACCATAATTTCTGTCTCCAGATATAATTTTAAAAAGCAGTACATGCTTAGTGTTAGAATGGTAGTGGTAGTGTTAGAACAGATAACAAAAAGGACAGGCTGGGCCGCAGGGGGCCGAATATTACAACTAAGAGGATCCAAAAACCTCTCGGAGGATATAAAAGACAATTGAGCCAGTTGTAAAAAGGAGGGCAAACAAGTTATTAAAGAGCAACTCCAGTAAAAAATGGAACAAAAACATGATCTTAAAATAATATTCTCTTGATCATTTCTGACTTACAACAAAAGTAATGTTCTGAAACAAACACATTTTGTTAAAAAAAAAAAACCCCAGCCATTAGATACAAGAGATGCACCAAGCTGAAATGACATTTACGGCCTGTCTGACATCTGCAATCTCCCCTGGGGCGAGAGCACAGAGTGGCCCGGCTCATGTCTCCCAGACAAATGGCTGCCAAAAGGTAGGGTCTGAGGAGGGAAAAGCCAGCTCGAAGGCACCAAACAAAAAGGAACTCCTGAAGAAACGCACAGTATGCACAGCATTGCACTGTAACTTGACTGGAAGTATTGAGTTTTAGGAGAAGTCAAATCTCATTTGCTGTCGTGTTCCATCGGGCAAATCGATAAATTCAAGCCTGACTGAGGAAAGGAAGCCTGAATTTTGAGATTCAGTTATAAAACTCCTTGTGATGCCTCTGTACATCTCAGTGCTCTCAAGTCAACATAACTGCAGTAGAGCTGTTAATAAGCAACAGCTTCAATCAGGAATCAGTGAGTCACCAGCGAGGACCATGTCATTACCTGCACTGTGTACTGCTGCTTTTACTTGTGCTGTAACTTTATGCACTGACTCGATCTTAAACTCTGTACACGACAGTGCTGGCATGGAGTTTTTCCATTGTCTTGTACGTTGCAAAAATACATGAACGAGCTATAACCATTCTATTTATTTTATAGCTTTTCACATAAAGCTGAAACATACCAAATATTCAGTGTCAAACCATTCTACAACTGTGACTGTGTAATGGCCAAAACTAAGCGGTGACTCACTGAAAAGGTCAAAGCAAAATGGCAGCTCATTAAGAGTGTTAAAATCTAATAGCACATTAAACAGGATGCTGTAATAAACAGCAAGTAGCTGAAGATGTGTTAAAATGGGCAACGGGTGACCAAGCACAGCCAAGCAGATGCATTCTGTATCTGCTGTAATTGAGCTAAGGGCTTACAATAAGCTAAGCATGCTGACAAAGTCACGAATAACTTATTCAAATTGGTTAGCACCATAAATGACAACATGATTCCAGATACAGACAGGATAGCAATTCTGTTAAGATCTACATACAGCATGTGGACGGCAAAATATTGGCTTGACTGGATGTGACTAACAGTATTAGCGCCTGGTTTATTTCCCATGAGCAACCTGAACATACAATAGATACTGGGGTAGTGTGTTTATGGAGTTTAAATAGACATTGTACACACCGTGAATACTTCTTTTTAAACATTTACTTTAAAACTAAAAGACTAAATTAACTTGACCTCCAGGCTGAAGCATGCTTTCTACAGCTTTCATTTTTAATGCTATGTGGTGGAACAGACACAGTGTTGGGTAGTAGTGTCGCTACAACTACCAAACGCCATCAGTTTAACTACATATCCCTGAAGAGAACTGCTCGAGATCTGTCTCGGACACTGACTGAGGAATACGGAGTACCTGCACTGGTAATTCCTATTTCCTAGAAGGACATGAATGCAGTGTGTTTAAGTTGGGGTCAAATATATTTAATTTGTTTAATGTTAATCGCTCACTCAGGATTGTCCTGAAACCACACACACACACACACACACACACACACACACAATATGATTTGTTATCATTTGTAATAAGCTGAAGAGAGGACATGTATGCCAGCATGGAGTGGAGCGTCAGTGTAGCTTAAGTAGCCATGTAGTTTGTACAAAAGACCATTTCCTGATGTAAAAACCAAATATTATGAATCAGTTATACATGACAGCCAACTGTGACCATCACACATTACAGTTAGATTTAAAACAGGACTAGAAACAGACTTGACCTAGATAGGTCACTTCTAGCTCTTGTGTGTATGAGTGTTTTTGTTTTATCAGAGTGACAAGTATAAATGAAGGTTTTCACTTATTCAACCTAAAGGTTAAATTCGATCATTTCAAATATTGAAAGTTGGTTACAGTAATGACTGGAATAGGAAAATCATTTAAATCAATTGATTTATTTCTTTAATATATTAATTTTAATTGAGTTCAAATTAAAATCATAATTAGTCACCCCTGAGGATCTATCATTAACAGAAGTTCAGTCCAAAGCATTCAAAGGCTTTCTCCAGATTACTGGCATGATGACTCATATTGTTACAATGGAAATCATTCAAGCCACCAACACATCCCAAATGGGTAGAAAGTGTCATGTCACACCTAAAATGGGAAAAGTTTAAGTATTCCATCCGAGGCATAACAGACATTTTTCATGGTCTGGCAGCCATTTCTCTCTTACGTTGTACAAAATATTTGTATCTGAACAGGAAAGTCTTCAGGACAGAGGAGTTTAGGTTTTTTCTGTAAAATGACAAGCTGTGTGTTTTGTTTTGTATTTTTTTGAGAGAGAGAGAGAGAGAGAAAGAGAGAGAGAGAGAGAGAGAGAAAGTGAAAAGTAGATGCTGGTGAGGGAGCGACTGTTTATCTGCGCTATAACATAAGTGATGACAGCAATTAACTTGTCTCGTGGACATTCCGCAACATTAAATCTAGGTATAAACCACTAAAATGCGCAACGTAAAAACATTATAATCATTGGCAAATCATTGCGTTGTAAGTGCAATAACACACCAGACTGCACTGATGTATACTACGGGGTGGTCCATTGGGTGTTATTTCTTGTTCTTGTATGAAGAGTTGCTTCTGGCTTTGAGCACATAACAATTCCATGTAAATTGAGCAACAGGAAAATAATTCCTCTTTGGTAAGAAAACATTATTACTTTTGTACTATTGTCATTACCATTTCCATATTGGATTGACTGCATACATACATACACATATAATACACACACACACTCATATTTTTATTTATATATATATATATATATATATATATATATATATATATATATATATATTATATATATATATATATATATATATATATATATATATATATATATATATATATATATATAAGAGAGAGAGAGAGAGAGAGAGAGAGTACGAGTGCAATGAGAGTTGTACATATACAATGACAAAGATTCCACTCAATTCAATTGTCAGACATGAAGTGCTACTGAATAACAGCTACTGAAGAGACTTGCTCTTATTACAGTGATTACAATGGATCATTCCATGTCTAATTCATTAAAATATTGAATGACCTTGAAATAAGCATCGATCACAGCACAAACGATACATCAGATTTCAACCCATCCTCCAGTGCCACTTTCAGACATGTCCATTCAAATAGTACATTTTTCAAATGTATTTCCATGCCTGTCGAGTACCAGAATCCCACACATTCTCCTTTTTATTAATCCTACTGATGCTACAGAAAGTTAGGATGATGGTTTAAAGCAGCAGTGTAATCTTAAGAGCCCTCTGTTGGCTGAGAACAGAACTGCATTGGCAGGTAAGTCCCTGGCACGTCTTCCAACACTGTATGAAAAGCACATATATTACAAAGCTTTGGTCTGGTGTAGGGAGTACATTTCCAGGAGCGAAAGATATTTCAGCAGCATTGCTGGGTATGTCTCTCCAGGTTTCCTTTCTCCTCCCCCAAATTACTGGCTATGTGAAACTGCTCCTACACAGTGTCATGTGATGATCTCCCATCCCATGCAGGATGTATATTCCCACCTAGATCCCAGTGTTTATAAGACAGGCTCAGGGCCTATAATGACCATAATAAGGATAAAGTGCTTACTGAAGATGAAGGAAAGATCTAGAAACTTTTCATGTTTGTCAAATGTACGTTCACATGCTTTCTGAACAAATGGATACTTGGTACCAATAGGCAATCACAAAACTGATCAATAGCAACATAATGGTAAAATTTGCATACTCTCATTTTATGATCAGATTTTCCTGTAAGCAAGGCCCTGTGTGTAAGAAATCAGTGAAGCATTACTTCAACAAAAATGCACTGACTGAATTTCAAGTCTACCTTTTCCATCAGTTGCTGATGCCTCTTGTAAATGCCTGATAGACCTGCAAGGGGGTGGGGGACGACGACAAAAAACACACACACACACACACACACACACACACATACTCACAACAGTCAAACCCAGAGCATTCCACAGAAACACGAATGTATCTAACTTGCTTGAATTAACATGAATCATAAATATTTCAGCAGTGTTTGCATCAATATTCAACTATAACCAGCAGGCCTTAAAGAGATCCACGTTAGATCTACGTGATGTGACCAAGCTCTGGGAAACATGTGGCAGCTTCTGAGCTCTAGGAGAGGAACAGGAACTCATACCAGACAACAGGGAAGAGGATAGCTCCACAGCACAGCAGGTCCACCAGGAACAGGATCTCCATCCATAATCCATAATCGCTGGAGCCTTCCTCTGTCGACTCGATGATGATGTACGCCACGTTTGCCAGGACCTGGAACCAAATTTAACCTCGGATCACTAAAGGCTTTACACTGCTTTATCTTGTATCTGAACATCTCGTACGGTTCCAATTCGCTGCTCCTCATATCATGTACTTGAACAATGCTAGTATAAATAACATTTTAAGCAAGGCATGTGTGTATGCCTATAATATCGCACCACTAAACAAACACTGCGATGACACTGATTCACACAGAACAGAAGAATTATTTACAGGCTACAGTGCAGAAAAATGGTTTCATTACTTCTAGTTAGAACAGTGTGAAAAAACACCCACCAAGATGTAGCCATAACAACAATGGTCTAACAATAGCCTCTGTATGTAATTCAGGTAATGACTAATCAAAAAAGCACACAAAGCCTCCATTCGTTAAATGCAAATCAGAAGACCTAAAGAACAAAACATGACAGGGTGTGCTGTTATATGGAAATAAATCAATGATAGGGTAGCATGAAGATTATTTTCTTATAGCAGCATGTTCCAAAGTGGTTTATTTATTTAATATAGAAACAATAACGTATTCGAAAAAGTTCATTACTATAAACCTGTGCTTTGCCTTGAAGCCAGTATTACTGTCGGAGCTGCTGATTAGAATCGAGAGTTCAACATCGCTGTGGTATAAATACTAATAAGCAGCTTTAGAAACAGATAGAGATCACCTGCCAAATGCGGTGGAGTTCTCCACTTACACCTCATCCATTATTTTCTAATGTGTAGTGCTATGTGTCTAGTTGTTATGGCATGCATTTGTTTCATCTTATGGTATTTTATGGTGCATGTTTGTGTTCATAAAAACATCGTTAACAATTAGACATCATCAGATAACGTGATAGTATTCAGACCCTTGGTTAAAGCACTCCAACTCGAACACTGGTGCACTCTGTTTGTTTTGATCATTTTGAGATGTCTTAAGAGCTTGACTGGAGTTCATTTGTGGCAAATTCAAGTGACTGGATAAGATTTAGTAAAGAACACACCCGAGTGTATAAGGTCCAGAAATCACAGTGCATGTCAGACCAAAAACCAAGCCATGAAGTTCAAAAGAACTCTCTGTAGACCCTTCTGTGACCAAACTGCATTGAGACACATTTCTGGGCAAAAGGTATAAATAATTTCTAAAGCTTTGTATGTTCCAAGGAGCATAGTAGGCACCGTTATTGTGAAATTGTAGAAGACTGGAAACACCAGGACTATTCTGTCTGCCCAAACACAGTAACCAAGTTAGAATGGCCTTGATTAGGCTGGTAACCAAGAACCCAATAGCCACTCTAAGAGAGCCTCAGAAATCCTCCGTAGAGATGGGAGAAACTGCCACAAAGAATTACTCTCTCAGAAATACTCCATCAATCAAACCCTTATGGTTGAGTGGTTAGACTGAAACCACTCCTGAGTAAAAGGCATATGCAAGCACTTAAAGGACTCAGAGGACGAGGAAAAAGTCTTTCTAGTATGGTGAGACACAAATTTAACTAAAATTTAAACTGAACTCTGGATGAATCTGGCAAAACCAGGTACTGCGCATCAACTTGCTAATACCATCCCCACAGTGAAGCATGATTGTGGCAGCATCATGTTATGCTTCTCAGTGGCAGAGCTGGGGAGACTGGTCTGAATTGAGGGAAGGATGAATGCAGCCAATTACAGACAGGTCCTTGTAGTAAATCTGCACACAACCTCAGACTGGGTCGATGGTTCATCTTTCATTATAACAATGATCCAAAGCATACAGTGCCAGAGTTGTTCTGAATGTCCTTGAGAGTCCAAAGCCCAGAGTTAAAACATAGAACATCTGTGGAGAGACCTGAGCTTGAGCTCAAGAGAATCTGCCAGAAAGAATGGGAGAAAATGCCCAAATCTTGGTATGCAAAGCTTGTCAAGACTTACCCAAAAAATTCAAAGCTCTACTTGCTGCCAAAGGTGCTTCTACCAAGTAGTACCTGAACAATTATCTAAAGGAAAGCTTTCAGATTTTGATTTTTAAATATTTTTTTTTTTAAATCTTAATATATTATTATGGATTACTTTGTGAAGATTAATGGTACAAAAACTTTTTAAAGGAAACATTTTAAATGAAATCTCGAACACAAAGGGAGCAAAAACAGAATGGGTCTGAATACTTTCCAAACCAACTACAAAAAAAAGCCTTACAAAATTTGAAGGTATACCTGTAGAGGGATGACAATCATGAAGATCTTTTTGTCCTTGTCTGAGAGGATGTGTTTGACGAAGGCCCAGCCAGTCCCTATCAAAGCTATAGTGATGAACAGCAGCGCCCCCTTCAGCCTGCAGAGAAAACAGTTTAAAAATATGCTCCATGTCTATGATCATACAGTTCTTTACAACCATGGAAAAACACACACTGCTTCATGGTCAGTTCTACACTTCTGAATCACTCACAGGTGTGTGATGTAGTAAACCACAGCCCAGCCTTCAATAGGAAAGCCTTGGTTGGAGATGTAATAGTAATCAATCTGCAGAGCAAAGAACATTCCATTAAAAACATGAAAACGGATCTGAATTAATACTTACAAAGTACAAGTTCTAGTTCTCTGCTGCTATTTTCCACACAATGTGATCTCAGCTAACACGGCTCAAGCAGGCTTTATAGCACTTCGCACTCTTTCTAAGCTTTAGAAGTGACTGAAATATGTTATCTCAATACGTCTTAAATAGTCCTAACAAGTGATCCAGTGATCATTCAGTTGCATAAAAAGTTAAAAACATTAGCTATATTAAAAAAAGAGATATTAAAACAACTTTAAAAGAAATAAAAGATAAATGATTATCTTTAGTATATTATAAAAGATTGTGTGAGTGTGATCACTGTATTTTGTATTTCTGATATGGTCAAACAACACTGAGGGAATTTCAGAAAGACCCAGTGTGTCATTCAACAAATACAGGACTGATACCAGAACATGCAAAAAAAAAAAAAAAAAAAAAAAAAAAAGGGGGTCGGGCACATTTACAGTTCCAGATCTTCCACGCTTAACCGTCAAAGATATCATACATGAATAATCACAAGCATGTGCTCACAGCATGGAAAATGAGTGAGAGAGTCTTGGTGAATGGAAGAGCTGCCATGAGCCAGTGGATTTTGTACACGTCGGCTCTGTAAAGAAAAGAAAGGAAGATGGAGAGAAACACAGAGCAAGAAACAGTGTATTACATTATGTCAGTGTTGTAATGGTTTGCGCTACTGGTTGTTTTAGTGCGACAGTAAGTCTGGTTTCTGTACCTGCGCGTGCGGAGAACATGGACCCACAGTGTCCCGATGAGAAGGAAGAACACAGACATGCAGATGTAGAGTTTGGGGAGAGGAATTTCTCCAGCAGACAGGAAACTGTCTGGATTCTTCTCCTCTATGTTGATCTGAAATCAGACCAATTCAACAGCTTTCAGCACGAGTGCATCAGTCAATTCACATTACTATTACTTATAGTTCACTTTCAGCTTTGCAGCTTTCAAACTGTGCTGTGGTTCAGAGAAACAATTCCTGGTTCAAGCAGCGGTCTGGGGTTCACTTCAGGTCAGTACCAAGTTGAACTTCCTGTTTCAAGTTTCACTGTGGTGGGGAAAGTAATGTTGGGCTCTGCAGAGGAAATGGAAATCCTTTCACCAATAACTGATCAGTCTCAGGTCAAATTAAATAAATATTAATTCAATTAAATGAATAATAAAGAGATGTACCTTTTATTATGCTTTTGGCCAAAAAGCAGAAGTGGCCCATAAAATGGCCATATACAGTTAGAAATGAATGACGGGACTTATGGTGCATTCAAGCCATGTCGGAAAGATCGTATTTAGAAGTCGAACTCACATGAACATCACCGCAAAACTCATAATTACGAGTGGGAAAGTTGGATTTTCTTTGAGTTGGGGGCGCGTTGGTACGAAAACATGGTGGAATCAGCGGACGCACTGTAAACTGACGGTAAGTTTGTTTCAATTTTGAAATTGAAAAGTTTACTCATCTTAGAAGCTGATTTCAGTTATTGTGTTTGGTATACGCAGCAAATTATTCTCAGGCTTTTTCTAATTTACGATAAAATAAGCTGATTGCCCGCACAAAATACAATAACATTGGACATTACAATATGTAACGATTAAGTTTACAGTGGCCTCATAAACTGATTAAAACACACTGATGTGCATTGTTTGTTCCTCATTTTCTAGAAGTAGAGTAAACAAGTTTCTGTATTTTTTTTGTAGTTAATTAAGAGAAAGTACACTGCCACCCTGGGCCAACCAAAGTGACTTGAATGCACCCGACATCGTCAAATAGTCCAATGTCAAGTGGGTGAAACATTGAAAAAAACCTTCATAGGACGTGAACACATCAACAACCTCAGCAGACATTTTTCATTTAGTGGGCCATATCAGAACCTTTACTGGTCCAGTCCCGGCCCACTGGCCATATATTCGACACTCGTGGACTAAACAAACCTGTATTTATGATGTACAACGTAGGGATGGATGATATCTTATCGGTACAAATTCTTCCCACAATAAGAATCAGTCTTCCCACAATAACGATAAAAAGCAGTTGACGTATTTCTGTGTGACGGTCTGTGACCCATTCGCAGCTCACGTGCAGAGTGAAAACAAGTAGCGCGGAAGGTGGACGTGAAACTGAGGAGGAGTTTATCGTTAAACGAGGAGCTACCTCTACAGTCTGGTTTAGTACAGAAAATCAGTTTTAATTTTAGATCAATGTCTGTGTTTCTGCAGCTCTCAAGATCACAGCTATCAGTTGTAGCCAAAAACAGTGGTGCATGATAGTATATTTACATCGTCACTGATATCATTATCGCAATAAATACCAGAAAATATCGTGATCTAGTTTTAAGTCCATATCGTCCATCCCTAGTACAAACTCAAAGACTTGGGTCAAACGGGAAAACGTCCTAAAACTTCACAATATGTTACTGTGAACAAAGCAATATCATGGGTTTTGGTACATCATGAAATCAGCTTACAACGTTGTACTTTCATAGAAGACATTAGCAATTATCACATTATTCTGTTTTGGAAATATTTGTATAGTTACTGAAACTGATTTGTTAAGACGATCAGTGTTACAGCATAAGGACGTTCTGCACTTGGGAACATTAGCTATACTGTATGATTTCCTTATTAAAAGCTGCAGGATTCCTGAGGAAAAAGAGATGTTTGGCTTGAAAGTGAGATCACGATTCTTGTGTTATTCTTTCGAACAATACGCACTGTATATTTATTTAATTCTTACATTACTGGAGCAGACTGTGGTTGTTCTATTTTGCTAGCCGATGTTTGTGAATGATGTCTCGTCTGTATTTTGAATGACTGATTTAATCACACTTAGTAACATCAGGGGCCAAGAGTGCAGTGTGTCCTCTCAAAGTTAAAAGGAAACCAGGGATATTAATGTCTGATTAAATAAGTAGCTCATGCCAAAGTTTCTGTTCTTCTGCTGAGAAAAGCAAAATAAGATGCAGAAAACTGGTCTTGATAAATGGCTCTGTGTGCAGCCATAATTCATCACTCCATCCGTTGCTTGTTTTAGTAATAAAACACTGTTTCTCTCTTTCTTCTGCTGTAGATTTGCTATGTTTTGGGTGCGTAGTTGAGATCATACGCCATGTCTGATGGTCAGAACATAAGGGAGATATATTGGTGTTCTGATTTTATGCTATAGGTGTATGAAGTGTGAACGCTGCAGAATCGATGTGCTTCCTAAATGGAATTGCGTCGGGAACAGAGACGGCGATTTTAATACGATTTTTGTGTAGTGACAGGCACATAGATAGTCTGAAGACTGACTGACCTTACAGTTATAATAGTGGGGATTCAGGGATTCAAATACATTTTAAAAACCCTAATAAATAAACAAAAAATGTTTGCCTCACGTCAATGCTGAAAGTAAGTGTGTTCGGTAAAGATGCATCCTGGTCGACAGCATTGGAGGAGAAGCAGTTGTGGAAGTAGAAGTTGTACAGGCCTTGCTGCTCCTCTGTCGTTACATTGAAGTAAAACTGAAAAAGCAGAAGCAAATCAATAACGTCTAGGTGTGAAAACAAATCGATTGTCCTTAACAGAGGGCCCAGCTTTCTGCTGAGTCAGGTGTTTTTGGTACTACCCTTTAATTCCCTTTATTAAATTTCACGTCAAATTTATTCATTTTAATCAGTTTCCCTCGGACTAAAATGGCAATGAACATTAGTCAGCGGCATTTTAGTTGAAAAGAAAATGAAAAAAATGCAAACCCAAATATTCACATTTTCTATATTAACTTAAACAAGTATTAACAAAAAAATGAAAAAAAGAAACCCTGATCTCCTAAAATAATAACAACATCACAATAAGCATGCTACTGCAATACAATATTGTGAATTCTTTATGGTTTAGTTATTCATTAGCCGTGTTTCACTGCACTGTTATGGAAAGAGCGAATACTTGCTACGAATCTCATTGCTATGGTACATAATCTCAATGTAAAATAAATGATTTTTGTAAAACAGTCCATAAATTGTTGCCACAGATGTCATTTGGGCTCGGCGGGAGTATCGTGTAGATCTGAGATTTCACTGAACCCAACACTAATGCAGCTCTAAGCACTCACTTGAAAGGAGTACTTATTGCCTTTGCTCTGCAGGGGATATGAGACATCAGCCTTATTCTGCAAGAAACAACACAAAAACAACAATATTCCATGTCAAAAGCAGGTGAAGCACGTGTCTCCGCACCAGCAATGATCACATGACCCCCCCCCCAGAAGAATGAAAAGGACTGCAAGTGAATACTCCTACCTCAGTCACGTCCCGCTTGGATTTAGACTCAGCTGGAAGTGTCACAGAAAACACACAGAGGTTTAAGATGAGAACTAAAAACAATGGCCCAATGACAATGACCCAGTGCTCTGGACTTTCTCCTCTATAAATAAGCCCCAAGTTGTCACAGCTCACATCAGCTTGACTGCTTCTTGATTGTTTGCTTAAAATATTCTATGCAGTTCCGACCTCAAGAAACTGATCAGATTAAATAAATAAAAGAAAAGGAAATCTGATTAAACTTTCTTGCACATGTTCCTGATCAGCACATGGAAACCTTTTGCAAAACAATTACAACACGTATGGAATAATGTAAATGCGGCTTTTTCTCCGGCCATTAGACTGAAGTGCCAGTGAAAGCTAACTTTAACTTCTGTTGTCGTCATTTTTCTAAATCAGTCTTGTAATATTATATATGTTTGATTTTCATCTCAAATTTGACTCGATTTAGAGCTATTTTACACATGCCACATTTGAGTGCTTATCAGAACATCATACACACTGGATAATGAATCAGTAAATATCATGTCTTCTGATCTGCATGATAGATGATGCAAATAGAAATGTCTGTAGTACAGAAGAGAAAAGAAAAAAAGAACTGAAACTCATGAGATATATATATATATATATATATATATATATATATATATATATATATATATATATATATATATATATATATATATATATATATATACATACATATACATATATACATATATATATACACACACACATTTCTCCATGTTTCAATAAATGATCAAAACCCCAAAGTATTTCAGGGAAAAAAATCTCTTAAAAAACAAAAAAACAAACAAAAAAACAAAACAACAACAACAAATACTTCAATTTAAATAACTGGAACAGAAAGTTTGTGTCATCATATCTTATAAAATTGTGTATCATCCAGAATTCCCACTTTATACAACGTCACACAACTCCTTGGACATTGCATTGTATACATTTTAATATATTTCGGAGTAATAATTTGTATCTTTAGAGAGGAAGTCGCACTACAAACGAGAACTAGAGCTTATATGAAATGTTGCACAGAAAACAGAAATGCTAAATAATTTCTGCCAGCTTAATTTAAATAAAGCTATTCAGAGAGTCTTCATTTGCATGAATAACATTTTAGTATAATTTCGGTTGGGCTAAGGAAATAATTTTGCCGTTTTCATTGTGTAAACTATGTATAATAATCCTGAATGTCACTGGATGAACTGAACAAGTTGTAGCTGTACCAGCAGACTGAGCTTTCTCTTTCGACTTCCGTTCTTCCACTACAGTCTCCGGCAGCACAGAAACGATGTGAGGAAATATTCCTGCCTCTGCAGAAGTCTTCATCCTCACACTGCATTGTGTAAAAAAAAGTCAAGAAGTACAATCAGTAAAAATAAGCAAAAGATATAAATAGAAATGTTCCTAATCTCCCATTCCAGATTCACTCCCACTTTATGGTTATAATAGGGACTTTAAGTGACAGCAGTGAATGGACCGGTGACGGCATTCTGACGTTGAATTGCGCGTGCGCGACTTTAACAGCTACTTCCTGATGTTCTACTGTAACTGTCTACTACGGGAGAATAGCTGGTTTGCTATTATGTTTTATGGTATCTGACAATGTAATTGGATCAGTACATGATTGTACCATTTGTCTTTTATTTAATCTGTGTTGATATGTTTTAAACTTAAGCTAACTTTAATTTCCTGACATGAATTTCATTTAGGCATACGTCTTCCTCCATGTAATCAGGATTAAAAGATGAGTACTGTACTGCTCTAGGTATTTACACTTATTGGCATCATACAAGAGTAAAAACTCTTCTTATAACAATAGATTATTAATTAATGCCAAAAGCAATCAATCATTTTCGAACTTTTTTTTTTTAAATGACTTTTGTATTTCAATAAACAACTGAATGCTGCATTGCGGAGTTTTGTTTACGGTTGATGATTTTTATGCTCTCGGCTATGGCGTACCGGAAGGAAGCTGTTACACCGCCGTCCCATTCACAGCTGCTGCTGCTGCTTGAGGTCCCTAATAACCTCCGCTCTTCTGGGGAGGATTTCCACTAGATTTTGGCACATGGCTGTAGGGATGCATGTTCATTCAGCCACAAGAGCATTAATGGAGGAGGCCTGTGGGTGCAGTTGCTTTCCAGTTCATCCCAAAAGGTGTTCAATAGGGTTGAGGACTCTCAGGACTCTGTGTGCAGGTTCTTCTACTCCAATCTTGTTAAACATGCCATTATAAACCTCATTCATGCAGGAACAGGCATGGGCCTCTTAGTTCCAGTGAAGGGAAATCTTAATTCTGCAAAAAAAAATCCTATATAAATTGTGTGCTTCCAACTTGTGCTGCAGCAGCTTGGGGAAGAACCACATATGCGAATGATTGGTCAGGTGACCACGTACTTTTGGCCATGCAGTGTATATTACCATTCAAATCAATTCTTACATATAATTTCATCTTTAAACTTTACATCACATGACCTACCCGACACTTGCTCAGAGTGCAAAGAAACAAAAGTGATTGAGCTGGAGCTACTAGACCGGAAATGTCCTTTAATCCAGCTTTATTGACAGCAGTGTGTCAGAAACCATATACACAGACCTGTCTAAGAAACAGAACAAATTTTGTTGGAGTAAAGTGTAAATAAGACCCTAAACTGAAGGCTATACACATCCCTGAAAAACTAAAGAAGCAAACCTATTATGGTTTTGAAATGTGCCTAATTTTGTATTAAAGCTCTCATACAATAGATTTCTATGCATTCAAGCTCAAAAAAACACTTTAACGTGCTCACAATTGAAACTGCAGCATTACCTTCCTTTTCCCCCCAGTGTCACAAGTGACTTGTTAAATGATTTGTTCTAAAGAATTCATTCTAAACTCCTCCGTTCAGAGAGAATACTCTGCCATGATTGGTAAAATGTCCCAGTCTATTGTGATTGGTCTACCGCTGTCAATGAGCAGCCGATGAAGACCAAAGGCGGGGCTTTTTGTTACAAACCTACGTAGGTTAGTACACGAAGTAAGTCTGGAATTACTAAAGACTCGATTCAGCTGTTCAGAATCGGTTCCTTCTTTCGGGAGTCAATAACTCCGTTTGTCGTGTGCTTTGATCTTTGCAGACTTTTTAACATTCACAAACAGATATATAACACACTACATGAAAGGTAATATATGAAAGAAAAACAAAACATAGTAGGTGCACTTTAACTACACGTTGTAAAGAGATCACAAGTTAAATCCAACCATACTCTGCTCCACTTTATAACAATGATTTAGGATTTTAGGCAACTTACAGGTTGCTTCTGAAGTCCAGCAATAGGAGAACCACTGCAAAATCACTGCTGGGCACCTTTTTCAGTACGCAGTAGTCTAAGCCATCGTCCTGCACACAACACGATTAAACATCAGCCATCAGGAAAGAGATTATACGCTGATCATCAGAGTTACATCACAGGGGAGCGAGAAGGCTCTTCCTTACCAGGTAAGTAGAGAAGCCGTTACTGCTTGTGCGATCCAAACTGAAACCGATCTGTGACAAAAGGTGCGAAAACAGACAGACTGCATAAATGCCACTGACAACACTTAAACAACGCAGTCGTGATAAACACTGTGGTCCAGTGACGACTGTTTGTGATATTAGATGGGAGATCCAATTAGGATTTATTACTACTAAAATTTACTTGAATTTCCCCTTGGGGATCAATAAAGTAAGTAAGTAAGTAAGTAAGTAAGTAAGTATCTATCTATCTATCTATCTATCTATCTATCTATCTATCTATCTCTCTATAAAGTCTGTAACGCACTACTGCTTTCCTGCAGTGTTTCCTCCGAACGCTTACATCTCTGTCATCTGCTCATTTCATCAGCGGCAAAGTTGGGTGAAAAATATCAGCCCAAACGGAGATCTAATCTAGTGTCTCTTGGTGTAATCACATGACTCGACTCTCACTGGTAGATTGCATGTACTAGAAAGAAATCAGCTCCAGCCTGATAAATAAAAATCATAAGTCTTTCAGGTTGAAGTTTTCCTTTCCAGGTAAAAATGCACAGTAGTGCTCGACTGACACGGGCTTTCAGTGGCTGATCAGCATGAAGTGAATGATGATGGTGGCATGTCAGTTTGTGTAAAATCAGTACCCATTCAACTCATCAAATCAGATTCAATTTGGTTTTTATATGGACGAAATATTTTCTTATGAAAACAACAAACAGTTCTAGTTTTTTGACAAAGCAGAACAAAAAAGTCTTTTAGCAAAACTATGCAGCGTGACTAGGGCAGCCTTTGCAACACAGAATATGATGTGGATGTTTGTTCAGTAACGAGATCAAGCATTCATAAAAGCAATGCAGCTGAAGATTTGCTTTTCAGGTAGCACGCTTTCTGCCCGTCACGACTGGAAAAACAACCGCAGCCATCCATTTTCTGATTTGCTTATCCTACACAGGGTCGCGGGGAGCCTGGGGAAATCCCAGAGAACTCAGGGCACGAGGCGGAGGACACCCTGGATGGGATGCCAACCCATCGCAGGGCACAATCACACACACGTTCACACACTACAGACAACTTGGTAATGCCAGTCAGTGTACAACGCACGTCTTTGGACAGGGGGAGGAAACTGGAGTACCCAGAGGAAACCCCGAAGCTCAGGCAGAACATGTAAACTCCGTGCACACAGGGCGGAGGTGGGAATCCAACCGTATATTATACTGCACTTCACTAGGGCATGGGATCTTCTCCAGAACAAGCGGAATTTATCAAAGTAATCATATCTAAGAGCTTATATTTATTAGTCAATCACTGATCAGAGCTTTAAGGCTCACACACACACAGATATTCAGGGAGATTGGATGTGACGTGATGCACAAACATGTGAAATCAGCTGTGTAAGTGGGAACCAGTCAGGAGCTTACTGTGGAGCTGTCGATGTTGTTGGTTGGAGCTCCACTCACACTCAGGCTGTTCATCTTCACGCTCATGTAGCCGTTGTTATAAAAGCCGAATGTGTTGAGGTGGACCCTCTGACGGACATCATCCTGAGAAAAGAGGAAGTGTTTCACTAACAACACCAGCAGTCACCTACTGTATATAAATCATCATCATCATCATCATCACCACCATCACCACCATTATCATCATCATCATCATCATCACCACCACCATGACCACCATCACCACTACTACCATCATCATCATCATCACCATCACCACTACTACCATCATCACCATCATCACCACTACCACCATCACTACCACCACTATCATCATCACCACTACCATCATCATCATCATCATCACCACTACCACCATCATCACCGCCGCCACCATTACCACCATCATCATCATCATCACGACCACCATCACCACCATCATCATCATCATCATCACTTACTGACCAAACAACAAGACATTAACCAACACTGAGGAGCTAAACAATGGACTTATCCACACTGTACAGAGCACAGACCCTCAGCATCACAGTATATTCACACATTAATCCACAGTTAATCCCCACATTCAGTGTGTAAGTGCAGCGCAGTGAGTTTAAGCCCCATCCCTCTACACCTGACAGGAATCACCCAGTGCATCACGGGAACATACCTTAAGCACCAGGTGATGGATCCGAGATCGACTTGGGGTAAAAAATAACGTAAGAATCAAGATAGCGCATATAAACACATAACCTTTGTCGGTCGCCATTTTTAAAATGAAAACCCAGTTGTCGACAGTGTATAATCACTTCCGGGTCAAACAGCGCTGCAGCCTGTGTGTGTTCTTTTCTTCCCCACCTGCATTCCCACAAAAGCCGCCTCCTGTGTCGGATTGGCCAGAAATTCATATTCTATTCATAACATAATTATTCTATGTTTTCATAAAGAAATATAGCAAGGAAATATACTAGCATTTCCTAAATAAAAGCAAGGGGACTTAAAACTTAAAACTGCATTTCAAGAAGTTGATGAGACATTTCTTTTCTAACCCTAGATAAGAAAAAACCTATTCCTTTTCCGGTGCATGATCATTACTATATATAGCTATATACTGATATTCAATAAGTCTATCTTTTAAAGCATCTTATCTATAGTATTATTCATAACTGCACGATTTTCACATTTTATGTATTTTCTATTTTTTGTATACATGTAAACCTAATTTATTATTATTATTATTATTATTATTATTATTATTATTATTATTATTATTGCTGTTGTTGTTGTTTTTGTTGTTGTTCTACTTCTTCTTATTGTTGTTTTTGTTGTTGTTAGTAGTAACGAGTCCTCCGATTGGACACTGTGAGGTTGAACTCTCAGACAATCGTGGCATAGGAGGCGAGGTTTGTCGGAATACGGGTGGGAGGGAAATGACGTGTGCCGCATTGCCGGTTAATGGGTGAGAGTCAATACATTTACATTTATTCATTTAGCAGACGCTTTTATCCAAAGCGACTTACAAATAAGCAAAGCGATATATCAAGCAGGGAACAATACAAGTAGTGCTACCATACAAGATCCATTAATTGAATACCAGAGGAAGCAAAGTGTACAGAGTAGAAGTGTAAGTGCATTGTCTGTGGGGTTTTTTTTTTTTTTTGTGCGGTGGTGTTCACGCGCTCTGATATTGTACGTTTTATTTGAAACTTCTGAGCTGTAGATTTGTGTTATGGACAAGGTAAGAGTCTGACCTTACATTATTCACATAATAACTTCTCAGAATGCTTTTATTTCACAAAAAGATCTACAATAATCTGCAGATCAGATCACTGGGGAAAAGAACGTGCTGAGTGACACACACACACACACACACACACACACACACACACAATTTTAGGTGCACTGTTACTGTGTGTGTGTGAAGAGAGAGCGTTTTGTGTGTGTGTGTGCGGGGGGGGGGGAGAGTGAGTGTGTGTGGGTGGTGTGTGTGTGTAGGGGGGTGGGTGTGTGGGGGTGAGAGAGAGTGTGTGTGTGGGGGGGGTGAGAGAGAGTGTGTGGGGGGTGAGAGAGCGTGACGTTGTGTGTGGGGGGGTAGAGAGTGTGTGTGTGTGTGTGGGGGGTGTGACAGAGAGTGTGTGTGGGGGGATGAGAGAGAGTGTGTGTGTGGGGGGGGGTGAGAGAGAGTGTGTGGGGGGGTGAGAGAGAGTGTGTGTGTGTGGGGGGGGTGAGAGAGAGTGTGTGTGGGGGGGGTGTGTGTGGGTGGGTGTGTGTGTGTAGGGGGGGTGAGGTGTGTGTGGGGAAGTGAGAGAGTGTGTGTGTGGGGGGGTGAGAGAGTGTGTGGGGGGGTGAGAGAGTGACTGTGTGTGTGTGTGGGGGGTGAGAGAGTGTGTGTGTGTGTGTGTGGGGGGGTGTGACAGAGAGTGTGTGTGGGGGGGATGAGAGAGTGTGTGTGTGGGGGGGTGAGAGAGAGTGTGTGTGGGGGGTGAGAGAGTGTGTGTGTGGGGGTGGAGAGAGTGTGTGTGGGGGAGAGAGGTGTGTGTGGGGGGGGTGAGGAGAGTGTGTGTGTGTGTGGGGGGTGAGAGAGAGAGAGTGTGTGTGTGTGGGGGGGTGAGAGAGTGTGTGTGTGTGGGGGGGTGAGAGAGTGTGTGTGTGTGGGGGTGAGAGAGTGTGTGTGGGGGGTGAGAGAGAGGTGTGTGTGTGGGGAGAGAGTGTGTGTGTGGGGGTGAGAGAGAGTGTGTGTGGGGGGGTGAGAGAGAGAGTGTGTGGGGGTGAGGAGGAGTGTGTTGTGTGTGTGGGGGGTAGGTGTGTGGGGGGGTGAGAGGTGTGTGTGTGGGGTGAGTGTGTGGGGGTGAGAGGGTGTGTGTGGGGGGGGTGAGAGAGTGTGTGTGGGGGGGTGAGAGAGGTGTGTGTGGGGGGTGAGGGGAGTGTGTGTGTGGGGGGTAGAGAGTGTGTGTGTGGGTAGAGAGTGTGTGGGGGGTGGTGAGAGAGAGTGTGTGTGGGGGTGGAGAGAGGTGTGTGTGTGTGTGGGGGGTGAGAGAGAGTGTGTGTGTGTGGGGGGTAAAGTGTGTGTGTGGGGGGGGGGTAGAGGGGTGTGTGTGTGTGGGGGGTGAGGAGTGGTGTGTGTGTGGGGGTGAGAGAGAGGTGTGTGTGGGGGGTGGAGAGAGTGTGTGTGGGGGGTGAGAGAGGTGTGTGTGTGGGGGGTGAGAGAGTGTGTGTGTGGGGGGTGAGAGAGAGTGTGTGTGTGGGGGGTGAGAGAGAGTGTGTGTGTGTGTTGGGGGTGAGGAAGTGTGTGTGGGGGGTGAGAGAGAGTGTGTGTGTGTGGGGGGGTGAGAGAGAGTGTGTGTGTGGGGGGTGAGAGAGAGGTGTGTGTGTGGGGGTGGGAGGTGTGTGTGTGTGGGGGGGTGAGAGAGTGTGTGTGTGGGGGGGTGAGAGAGAGTGTGTGTGTGGGGGGGGTGAGAGAGAGTGTGTGTGTGTGTGGGGGGTGAGAGAGAGGTGTGTGTGTGGGGGGTGAGAGAGAGAGTGTGTGTGGGGGGGGGTGAGAGAGTGTGTGTGGGGAATTGAGAGAGAGTGTGTGTGTGTGGGGGTGAGAGAGAGTGTGTGTGTGTGGGGGGTGAGAGAGTGTGTGTGTGTGTGGGGGGTGAGAGAGAGTGTGTGTGTGGGGGTGGAGAGTGTGTGGGGGGTGAGAGAGGTGTGTGGGGGTGGTGTGTGTGGGGGTGAAGAGAGTGTGTGTGTGGGTGGGGTAGAGGTGTTGGTTAGAGTGTGTGTGTGTGGGTGGGTAGAGAGGTGTGGGGGTGGGGAGAGTGTGGGGTGGGAGAGGTGTGGGGTTGGGTGTGTGGGGGTGGTGTGGGAGTGTGGGGGAGAGTGTGTGGGGGGGGTGAGTAGGGGGTGTGTGTGTGGGGGGGGGAGAGAGAGTGTGTGTGGGGGGGGGTGAGAGAGAGTGTGTGGGGGTGAGAGAGTGAGTGTGTGTGTGGGGGGTGAGAGGGTGTGTGTGTGTGGGGGGGAAATGAGTGTGTGTGTGGGGGGTGAGAGAGTGTGTGTGGGGGGGGGTGAGAGAGAGTGTGGGGGGGTAGAGAGTGTGTGGGGGGGAGAGAGTGTGTGTGGGTGGGGTGGGGGGGGGTGAGAGAGAGAGGTGTGTGTGTGTGGGGGTGGGGAGAGAGAGAGAGGGTGTGTGTGGGGGGGGTGAGAGAGGTGTGTGTGGGGGGGTGAGAGAGTGTGTGTGGGGGTGAGAGAGAGTGTGTGTGGGGGGTGAGAGGTTTGGGTGTGTGTGTGTGGGGGGGGTGGAGTGTGTGGGGGGGGGTGAGAGAGTGTGTGTGGGGGGTGTGTGTGGTGGGGGGGGGTGAAGAGTGTGTGGGGGGGGAGAGAGTGTGTGTGGGGGGGTGAGAGAGAGTGTGTGTGGGGGGTGAGAGAGTGTGTGGGGGGTAGGGTGTGGGTGAGAGAGGTGTGTGGGGGGGGTGAGAGTGTGTGGGGGGGGTGAGTGTGTGGGGGTGAGAGAGTGTGTGGGGGTGAGAGAGTGTGTGTGTGTGGGGGGGGTGAGAGAGAGTGTGTGTGGGGGGGGTGAGAGAGTGTGTGTGTGGGGGGTGAGAGAGTGTGTGTGTGGGGGGGGTGAGAGAGAGGTGTGTGGGGGGGTGAGAGAGTGTGTGTGTGGGGGGGTGAGAGAGTGTGTGTGTGGGGGGGTGAGAGAGAGGTGTGTGGGGGTAAGAGGTGTGTGGGGAGTGTGTGTGGGGTAGAGAGAGTGTGTGTGTGGGGGGGTGAGAGAGTGTGTGTGGGGGTGAGAGAGAGTGTGTGTGTGGGGGTGAGAGTGTGTGTGTGGGGGGTGAGAGAGTGTGTGTGGGGGTGGGAGAGAGTGTGTGTGGGAGAGGTGTGTGGGGGGTGAGAATGAGTGTGTGGGTGGGGGGGTGAGAGTGTGTGTGTGTGGGGGGGTGAGAGTGTGTGGGGGGGTGAGAGAGAGTGTGTGTGGGGTGAGAGTGTGTGTGTGTGGGGGTGAGAGAGAGGTGTGTGTGGGGGGGTGAGAGAGGTGTGTGTGTGGGGGTGAGAGTGTGTGTGTGTGTGGGGGGGTAAGAGAGTGTGTGTGGTGGGTGAGTGAGAGTGTGTGTGTGGGGGTGGAGAGTGTGTGTGTGGGGGGTGAGAGAGAGTGTGTGTGGGGGGTGGATGTGTGTGTGTGGGGGGTGAGAGAGGTGTGGTGGGTTAGAGGTGTGTGTGGGTGGGTGAGAGAGTGTGTGGGGGGGAGAGAGTGTGGGTGGGGTGTGTGTGTGGGGGTGAGAGAGAGTGTGTGTGTGTGGGGTGAGTGTGTGTGTGTGGGTGGGTGAGGAGTGTGGGGGGGTGAGAGAGTGTGTGTGTGGGGGGTGAGAGAGTGTGTGTGGGGGGGTGAGAGAGAGTGTGTGTGTGTGGGGGGTGAGAGAGAGTGTGTGTGGGGGGGTGAGAGTGTGTGTGTGTGTGTGTGGGAGAGAGAGTGTGTGTGGGGGGGTGACAGAGTGTGTGTGTGTGGGGGGGTAGGAGTGTGTGTGGGGGTGGAGTGTGGTGTGTGTGGGGGGGTGAGAGTGTGTGTGGGGGGTGAGAGAGGTGTGTGGGGGGGAGAGTGTGTGGGGGGGGTGAGAGAGTGTGTGGGGGTGGTGTGATGTGTGTGTGGGGGGTGAGAGAGTGTGTGTGTGTGGGGGGGGTGAGAGAGTGTGTGTGTGGGGGGTGAGAGTGGTGTGTGTGGGGGGGGGCATGTGTGTGTGTGGGTGGGTGAGAGTGTGTGTCGGTGTGAGATGTGTGTGTGGGGGGGTGAGAGAGTGTGTGTGTGGGGGGGTGAGAGTGTGTGGGGTGTGGGAGAGAGTGTGGGGGTGCGGGATGTGTGTGTGGGTGGGGGGTGTGTGTGTGGGGGGTGAGAGTGTGTGGTGGGGGTGAGTGGTGTGTGGGTGGGGTGAGAGTGTGTGTGTGTGGGGGTGAGTGTGTGTGTGTGGGGGGTGAGAGAGTGTGTGTGGTGGGGGGGGGTGAGAGAGTGTGTGTGTGGGGTGAGTGTGTGTGGGGGGGGGGGAGTGTGTGTGTGTGTGGGGGTGAGAGTGTGGTGGTGTGTGTGTGTGGGGGGGGGAGAGTGTGTGTGTGTGGGTGAGAGAGTGTGTCTGCATGAGTGTGTGTGGCTGGGTGGGTGAGAGAGTGTGTCTCTGCGTGAATGTGTGTGTGTGTGGGGGGGTGAGAGAGGTGTCCGGAATGAGTGGTGGGGTGAAAGAGTGTGTCTGGCGTGTGTGAGTGTGTGTGGGTGTGAGTGTGGGGGTGAGGTGTGTGTGTGGGGGGGTGAGAGTGTGTGTGTGTGGGTAGAGAGTGTGTCTGCATGAGTGTGTGTGGCGTGGGTGGGTGAGAGAGTGTGTCTGTGTGTGGAATGTGTGTGTGGGGGGGTGAGAGAGTGTGTCTGCATGAGTGTGGGTGGGTGAAAGAGTGTCTGCGTGTGTGTGGGGGGGGGTGAGAGTGTGGGTGCGTGTGTGTGGGGTGAGTGTGTGTGTGTGTGGGGGTGAGAGAGTGTGTGTGTGTGGGGTGAGAGTGTGTCTGCATGAGTGTGTGTGGGTGGGTGGTGAGAGTGTGTTCGTGTGTGAATGTGTGTGTGTGTGGGGGGGGTGAGAGAGTGTGTGTCTGTATGAGTGTGGGTGGGTGAAAGAGTGTGTCTGCGGTGAGTGTGTGTGGGGGTGAGAGTGTGTGTGGGTGGAGTGTGTGTGTGGGGGGTGAGAGTGTGTGTGTGTGGGTGAGAGAGTGTGTCTGCATGAGGTGTGGCTGGTGGGTGAGAGAGTGTGGTGTGTGGTGTGAATGTGTGTGGGGGGGTGAGAGATGTGTCTGTGTGTGTGTGGTGGGGTGAGTGCTGTGTGTGTGTGGGTGGGTGGTGGTGTGTGTGTGTGGGGGGTGAGGTGTGTGTGTGTGGGTGAGGAGTGTGTGTGTGTGTGTGGGTGAGAGGTGTGTGTGTTGTGTGTGGGTGAGTGTGTGTGTGGGTGGGTGAGAGTGTGTGTGTGGGTGGGTGGTGAGTGTGTGTGTAGGATGTGTGTGTGTGTGTGGGGGGGTGAGAGTGTGTGTGATGGTGTGGGTGGGTGAGAGAGTGTGTGTGGGTGTGTGTGTGTGTGGGGGGGGTGAGAGTGTGTGTGTGGTGAGAGAGGTGTCTGCATGAGTGTGGGTGGGTGAGAGTGTGTGTGTGTGTGTGTGTGTGTGTGTGGGTGGTGAGAGTGTGGTGCATGTGAATGTGTGTGTGTGGGGGGGTGAGAGGTGTGTCTGTGATTGTGGGTGGGTGAGAGTGCTGTGTGTGTGTGTGTGGGTGGGTGGGTGAGAGGTGTGTGGGTGAGAGTGTGTGTGCATGAGTGTGGGTGGGTGAGAGTGTGTGTGTGTGTGTGTGTGTGTGTGTGTGGGTGGGTGAGAGTGTGTGTGGGTGGTGAGAGGTGTGTGTGGGTGGGTGAGGTGTGTGTGTGTGGGGGTGTGTGTGTGTGTGGTGGGTGAGAGGTGGGTGGGTGAGAGGTGTGTGTGTGTGTGTGGGTGAGAGTGTGTGTGGGTGTGTGTGTGGGTGGTGGTGAGAGAGTGTGTGTTGTGTGTGGGTGGGTGAGAGTGGTGTGTGTGTGTGTGTGTGTGTGGTGAGAGGGTGTGTGTGGGGGTGGGGGTGAGAGTGTGTGTGTGGGTGGGGGTGGGTGGTGGGTGAGATGTGGGTGTGTGTGTGGGTGGGTGAGAGTGTGTGTGGGTGGGTGGGTGTGGTGGTGTGATGTGTGTGTGTGGGAGGTGTGTGTGTGTGTGGGTGGGTGAGGTGTGTGTGTGTGGGTGGGTGAGAGTGTGGGTGAGAGAGTGTGGTTGTGGGTGTGGGTGGGTGAGGGTGTGTGGTGTGGGGGGTGGGTGGTGTGTGGGGGGGGGTGTGTGTGTGTGGGGGGTGAGAGTGTGTGGGGGGTGAGATGTGTGGGGGTGAGGGTGTGGGTGGGTGAGAGTGTGTGTGTGGGTGGGTGAGTGTGTGTGGGGGGTGAGATGGTGGGGGGGTGAGTGTGTGTGGGTGAGGGGGTGTGGGTGGGGGTGGTGGGTGAGAGTGTGTGTGTGTGGGTGGGTGAGAGGGTGTGGGGTGGTGAGTGTGTGTGGGGTGGGGGTGAGTGTGTGTGTGTTGGTGGGTGAGAGAGTGTGTGTGGGGGGTGAGTGTGTGGGTGGGTGAGAGAGTGTGTGTGGGGGTGAGAGTGTGGTGGGTGAGAGGGGTGTGGGTGAGAGTGTGTGTGGTGTGTGTGGGTGGGGTGTGTGTGGTGGGTGTGGTGTGTGGGTGGGGGGTTGGGTGGGGTGGGGGGTGAGTGTGTGTGTGTGTGGGGGGTGAGGTGTGTGGGTGGGGGTGGTGGGGGGGGTGAGGGGGGTGTGTGGGTGGGTGAGAGGGGGTGGGTGGGTGAGGAGGTGTGTGTGGGGGGTGAGAGAGTGTGTGTGGGGGTGAGGTGTGTGGGGGGGGTGTGTGTGGGTGGGTGAGAGGTGTGTTGGGTGTGTGTGGGTGGGGAGAGAGTGTGTGGGGGGGTGTGTGGGTGGGGTGGTGTGTGTGTGTGGGGTGGGTGTGTGGGGTGTGAGGTGGGGGGTGAGGTGTGTGTGGTGGGGGGGGGGTGGAGAGTGTGTGGGTGGGTGAGAGTTGTGTGTGGGTGGGGAGAGAGAGTGTGGGGGGTGAGAGAGAGGTGGGGGGTGAGGGAGAGTGTGGGGGGGTGAGAGAGTGTGTGTGTGTGTGGGGGGTGTGTGTGTGTGTGTGTGTGTGGGTAAGTGAGAGAGAGTGGGGGTGAGAGAGAGTGTGTGGGGGGGTGAGAGATTGTGTGTGTGGGGGTTGAGAGAGAGTGTGTGTGTGGGTGGGTGGTTGTTGAGAGAGTGTTTGCGTGAATGTGTGTGTGGGGGTGTGGGGGGAGAGAGAGTGTGTGTGTGTGTGTGAGAGAGATGTGTGTGGGTGGGTGAGAGTGTGGGTGTAGGAGAGAGAGAGAGAGTGTGTGGGTGGGTGAGAGTGTGTGTGTGGGGTGGGTGAGAGAGAGAGAGAGAGTGTGTGGGTGGGTGAGAGTGTGTGTGGGGGGGGGGGTGAGAGAGAGAGAGAGGTGTGTGGGTGGGTGGGTGGGTGAGAGTGTGTGTTGGGGGTGGGTGAGAGAGAGAGAGAGGGAGTGTGTGTGTGTGAGAGAGAGTGTGTCTGTGTGAGTGTGTGTGTGGGTGTGGGTGAGAGAGTGTGTATGTATGTATGTACAGTGGTGTGTGAAAAGTGTTTGCCCCTCTCCTCATTTCCTGTTCCTTTGCATGTTTGTCACACTTAAGTGTTTCGGAACATCAAACCAATTTAAACAATAGTCAAGGACAACACAAGTAAACACAAAATGCAATTTGTAAATGAAGGTGTTTATTATTAAAGGTGAAAAATACCAAACCATCATGGCCCGTGTGAAAAAGTGATTGCCCCCTTGTTAAAACATACTATAACTGTGGTTGTCCACACCTGAGTTCAATTTCTCTAGCCACACCCAGGCCTGATTATTGCCACACCTGTTCACAATCAAGGCATCACTTAAATAGGAGCTGCTTGACACAGTAAGGTCCACCAGAAGATCCTTAAAAGCTACACATCATGCCGAGACCCAAAGAAATTCAGGAACAATTGAGAAAGAAAGTAATTGAGATCTATCAGTCTGGAAAGGGTTATAAAGCCATTTCCAAAGCTTTGGGAATCCAGCGAACCACAGTGAGAGCCATTATCCACAAATGGCGAAGACATGGAACAGTGGTGAACCTTCCCAGGAGTGGCCGCGCCCCAAAATTACCCCAAGAGCGCAGCGACTCATTCAAGAGGTCACAAAAGACCCCACAACAACGTCCAAGAACTGCAGGCCTCACTTGCCTCAGTTAAGGTCCGCCGTGTCATGCCTCCACCAACAGGAAAAGACCTGGGCAAAATGGCCTGCATGGCAGAGTTCCAAGGAGAAAACCACTGCTGAGCAAAAGAACATCAAAGCTCGTCTCAATCTCTCCACAACACATCTTGATGATCCCAAGCACTTTGGGACAACATTCCGTGGACCGATGAGACAAAAGTGGAACTCTTTGGAAGGTGTGTGTCCAACGTATATCGTGGCAGAAGGAACACTGCATTTCATAAAAGAACATTGTACCAACAGTAAAATATGGTGGTGGTAGTGTGATGGTTTGGGGCTGTTTTGCTGCTTCAGGACCTGGAAGACTTGCCGTGATAAAAGGAACTATGAATTCTGCTGTCTACCAAGAGATCCTGAAGGAGAATGTCCGACCATCTGTTCGTGTACTCAAGCTGAAACGAACTTGGGTTCTGCAGCAGGACCATGATCCTAAACACACCAGCAAGTCCACCACCGAATGGCTGAAGAAAACAAAATGAAGACTTTGGAGTGGCTTAGCCAAAGTCCTGACCTGAATCCTATTGAGATGTTGTGGTATGACCTATAAAAAGGCCGTTTCATGCTCGAAAAACCTCTAATGTAACTGAATTAGGACAATTCTGCAAAGATGAGTGGGCCAAAATTCTCCAGGACGCTGTAAAGCCTCATTGCACGTTATCGCAAACGCTTGGTTGCAGTTGTTGCTGCTAAGGGTGGCCCAACCAGTTATTAGGTTTAGGGGGCAATCACTCTTTTCACACAGGGCCATGATGGTTTGGATTTTTTTCACCTTTAATAATAAACACCTTCATTTACAAATTGCATTTTGTGTTTACTTGTGTTGTCCTTGACTATTGTTTAAATTGGTTTGATGTTCGAAACACTTAAGTGTGACAAACATGCAAAGGAACAGGAAATGAGGAAGGGGGCAAACACTTTTTCACACCACTGTATGTGTGTATGTATAACAGCTATTTATTTTATAACTTGCACATTATCGAGTCAGTACAAAAAAAAATTTATTTCCAAACATTAATTAAAAAAATTTGTTTTCCAGCACACACCTAAATGTTGCGGGAAAATGTTTGTATGTTAGTACAGAAAGCCGCAGATTACATAAGAGACATGTTTCAGACACAAGACACATTGAAGGCTGTTGGGTTTTGCTGCAAAACAAGAAGTAAGTGCCACAAAGTCTCCAGAAAAACATTGTCTGCTTCTGCAAGACGCTCAATAAAACTTGCAGCTCATTTCCTTATAAATCTACACTAACTGTACCTGAAACGACTTTTTTAAAGCAAAGGGTCGTCACACCAAATATTGACTTCTGTTTTTGTATTACTGTTTACTGCTCTTTATAGTATTTTTATTTAATAAAGAAATGTTAAATTTCATTATTCTTCGAGGCATCTTTTCTCTGTTGCATTTTTTTGCACATGCCTGTGTTCTGTACTGAGGAACGGGCTAAAATTCATCTAAGCCGTTGTGCAGGACTGATCAACACTTACAGGAAACGTTTAGTTGCAGTTATTGCTGCATAAGGGGGTCACACCAGATACTGAAAGCAAAGGTTCACATAATTTTGCCACTCACAGATATTGTAATATTGGATCATTTTCCTCAATAAATAAATGACCAAGTATAATATATTTTTGTCTCATTTGCACCACTCTATCTATCTATCTATCTATCTAGCTAGCTAGCTAGCTATCTAGCTATCTGCATATAATACTTAAGTAAGGTTATAGTATTTTTCCAGTAAAAAAAAAAAGGAGAAAATTGAGTTAAAGATCCCGTTTCTATTTGACTGACTGCATTGTTTTTTAGAAGCAGGTGCTGTACAACTGCTGAATATTTTTGCATGTATTTGAATATGTAATAAATTAGATGCACAAATGCTAATATTTGAAATATTAGTATGAACATTTTTCAAGGAATTACTGTTTTATTATATTAGATTATCTTCTTCTTTTTATATATACAAGTTTACAATGGAAATTTGATCATCAGCATCACCCACATCACTCTCTGTCTCATGGCATTTGAACTGATCTGTGTTTGCTCTTACATCACTGCTGAAATAATCATTGCTGATTCATTCTCAGAAATCATCTCGAGAGAGCAGATGCTTGAGGTTATGTTTGTGTTTAAGCTGTATTCTGGACTTCACAAATGTCATGTCCACTCTGAAGTGTGTAATAATGTGGTGTTGAGAATATTCAACTACTTTTCTCTTCTCTCCTGATTCTTTCCTATAATCACAGACTAGTGTGGTGTAACAGGATGTCGAGTCACACGCTTCTGCTTCTGTACGGGAGTCAGACGGGCACGGCCCAAGACACGGCCGAAAGAATCGGTCGTCAGGCGCAGAGGAGGAGGATCAGAGTCCGAGTGCAAGCTCTAGACACGTACAATGTGGTCAGTATACACGTAAATTCATGTGACATCATAAAACCTGAACATATACAGTTTTAAACTCAGGAATATGAATGAATAACAGCACTGCGTGTTGAGTATTGCAGTGTATATCACACCCTAGGGTTGAAAATGTGACGGTCATGGGAGATGTTCATGCTTGTGTGTTGAACAGGCGAATCTGATATCGGAGTCTCTCGTGGTGTTTGTTTGCTCCACCACAGGACAAGGTGACCCTCCAGACAACATGAAGGTAGGAAAGAGTGGTATAAATAAGGAGTGTGCTATAACACACCCTTAAATTCCATGGCAATTTGTTAGCTATACTGTATATTAGCTCAAGGAAAGTATGTAAAATGACCTTATGGAGGGGATAAAATGTCAGAGAAAGCTGTGTAGAAGTGTAAAACAGGAATATTCGGACACCTGTACATCTGCACCTTCATGCCGTTATCTAATCAGCCAATCACGTGGCAGCAGCGCAGTGCAAAAAAAAAAGCCTCTCTGGACAAATAACATATCAAACTTTGAGGTGGATGGGCTACAGCAGAAGACTACATCAGCTTCCTCTTCTGAATGGGTTCAGACTCTGTATGGACAGTTGAAGACTGGAAAATGACCGTGTGGTGTTTTCCAATCTTCAACTATCCAGATTGGGTGAGTCTGTGCCCATGATAGCTGCACATTCCTGTTCTTGACTGACATGAGTGGAACCTGATGTGGTCTTCTGCCATTGTAGGCCATCCACCTCAAGGTTCAATGTTTTGACCATGCTGAGATGCTTTTCTGCTCACCACGGTTGTAAAGAGTGATTGTATGAGTTACTATATCCTTCCTGTCAGCTCGAACTAATCTGGCCATTTTCCTCTGATCTCTATTATAAACAAGGCGTTTGGCTTTGGAAGGTGTGACTGATATTGATGCTTTAAATTAAAGCATTGTAACATGCCATGGGATGTAAAAGTTCAGGAGGGTGTGTTATGAGCAGTGTTGGAACACAGGGAACACAGAACCTTCTCCAGCCCAGATATGTCAAATATGAAGAGTTGAGAATCATAGCTGCAGGTTAAATCATGTTTTTATCCTGCAGAACTTCTGGCGGTTTGTGTTCAGGAAGTCATTACCCTCAGGATCTCTGTGTCGCCTGGACTACGCCGTGCTCGGCCTTGGTGACTCCTCGTATCCTAAGTAAGATTTGCCATTAAATTCACCTCACGGCTTAAGCGACAGTGTTTTGTATAACTGTTTAACCCCACAACACACACACACACTTTTTTATTTTCTTTTATTTCAATTTTATTTCAAGACTTCCAGTACAATTGCTGTTCGCCAGTGAGCTCAGTTCAATCTGACAAAAACCTGAGTAATTTTTCAAAGAATACTGTAATTGCAGCCAAGGGTGGTTCTACCAAATATTGACCCAGGCAGTGGTAGCAACCAATAAGTGCCTGTTTTTTGTGGCTGTTTTGTGTTTGTTTAATCACCCTTTTATGTCACAATAAACACAATATTGTGCACATTGAAATGTTACACATCTTGCAAAAATTCCAATTAAGTCCATTGTAGTTCCAGGATGTAACGCTGCAAAATGAAGAAAAAAAATCAAGGGAGGTGAATACATATGCAAGGCACTGTATTAATCAAGGACAAACTAATAAAAAATACTATTAAAACTCATCACTTATTCTGTACTGAGCCACTCTGCCATTTAAACTGCACACACATACATACATACATATATATATAAAATAGACAATTGAGTATGTGCACTAGACCATGTTAAAAAGTTTGAAAGATCATGACTGCGCAAAACTATTAACGTCTGCTTACTTTGGAAATGTAAGGATTTACATTTAACTTGTTAAAGTTAATTCTGATTCTTCTGCATTCTAGGTTCAACTTTGTGGCCAAGAAGCTCTATAAGCGTCTGCTGCAGCTTGGTGGTAATGCGCTACTTACTGTTGGCCTGGCAGACGATCAGCATGATCTGGGGTGAGAATCGTGTGTGTGTATGTGTGTGTGTGTGTGTGTGTATATATATATATATATATATATATATATATATATATATATATATATATATATATATATATATATATATATATATATATATGTATATGTATGTATGTATGTATGTGTGTATATATATAAGTGGTGAGAATAGTGTTTGCCCCCTTCTTCATTTCCTGTTCCTTTGGATGTTGTTTCTCAAAGTTAAGTGTTTCACAACATCAAACCAATTTAAACAATAGTCAAGGACAACACAAGTAAACACAAAATGCAATTTGTAAATGAAGGTGTTTATTATTAAAGGTGAAAAAAATCCAAACCATCATGGCCCTGTTGAAAAGTGATTGCCCCCAAACCTAATAACTGGTTGGGCCACCCTTAGCAGCAACAACTGCAACCAAGCGTTTGCGATAACGTGCAATGAGGCTTTTACAGCGTCCTGGAGGAATTTTGGCCCACTCATCTTTGCAGAATTGTCCTAATTCAGTTACATTAGAGGGTTTTCGAGCATGAACGGCCTTTTAAGGTCATACCACAACATCTCAATAGGATTCAGGTCAGGACTTTGGCTAGGCCACTCCAAAGTCTTCATTTTGTTTTTCTTCAGCCATTCGGTGGTGGACTTGCTGGTGTGTTTAGGATCATGGTCCTGCGCAGAACCCAAGTTCGTTTCAGCTTGAGTACACGAACAGATGGTCGGACATTCTCTTGGTAGACAGCAGAATTCATAGTTCCTTTTATCACGGCAAGTCTTCCAGGTCCTGAAGCAGCAAAACAGCCCCAGACTATCACACTACCACCACCATATTTTACTGTTGGTATAATGTTCTTTTTATGAAATGCAGTGTTCCTTCTATGCCAGATATACTTGGACACACACCTTCCAAAGAGTTCCACTTTTGTCTCATCGGTCCACAGAATGTTGTCCCAAAAGTCTTGGGGATCATCAAGATGTGTTGTGGAGAAATTGAGACGAGCTTTGATGTTCTTTTTGCTCAGCAGTGGTTTTCTCCTTGGAACTCTGCCATGCAGGCCATTTTTGCCCAGTCTTTTCCTGATGGTGGAGGCGAACGCTGACCTTAACTGAGGCAAGTGAGGCCTGCAGTTCTTTGGACGTTGTTGTGGGGTCTTTTGTGACCTCTTGGATGAGTCGTCGCTGCACTCTTGGGGGTAATTTTGCGGCCGGCCACTCCTGGGAAGGTTCACCACTGTTCCATGTCTTCGCCATTTGTGGATAATGGCTCTCACTGTGGTTCGCTGGATTCCCAAAGCTTTGGAAATGGCTTTATAACCCTTTCCAGACTGATAGATCTCAATTATTTCTTTCTCAATTGTTCCTGAATTTCTTTGGGTCTCGGCATGATGTGTAGCTTTTAAGGATCTTCTGGTGGACCTTACTGTGTCAAGCAGCTCCTATTTAAGGATGACGCCTTGATTGTGAACAGGTGTGGCAATAATCAGGCCTGGGTGTGGCTAGAGAAATTGAACTCAGGTGTGGACAACCACAGTTGTAGTATGTTTTAACAAGGGGGGCAATCACTTTTTCACACAGGGCCATGATGGTTTGGATTTTCTTTCACCTTTAATAATAAACACCTTCATTTACAAATTGCATTTTGTGTTTACTTGTGTTGTCCTTGACTATTGTTTAAATTGGTTTGATGTTCCGAAACACTTAAGTGTGATAAACATGCAAAGGAACAGGAAATGATGAAGGGGGCAAACACTTTTTCACACCACTGTGTATATATATATATATATATATATATATATATATATATATATATATATATATATATATATATAAAACGTGTTCGCACAAATTACACCAAACTTTGCATACAGTTGATACTTGATTGCTCAAGTGCCGAGTCTAATGATCGTTGGGTTCAGTTAGATCGGACACGAGTACCGAGTGGACATGAACTACATATCTGGACGACTAGAATTTCCTATAAGAATACAAGTGTAATTTTGACTTGTATTAATAAATTGGTACTACAATATTGATGTATTACTATTACTGATATATCCATATATAGAAGCTTTGCTGCTTCTTTCAGTTTTGAATTATCAATATTTTATAACATGAAACATGCCATACACATGCAACAATGATTACAGTGGCCTCTGAAATTATTGTATTGGCAATGTCAATTCATTTGTTTGTGCTATACACACAAATACACCCTCGATAAAGTCCTGTGTTGAGTTGGCAGTGTGTTTTGGATCATTGTCTTGCTGCATGATGAAGTTCCTCCCAACTAATTTGCATGCATTTCTCTGTAAATTGGCAGACAAAATGTTTCAATAAAAATTAGTGAGAATGTTCCAGAAGCAGCCACGCAAGCCCCAGCCATGACACTACCTCCACCATGTTTCACAGATGAGCTCGATATGTTTTGGATCATGAGCAGATCTGTTCTTTCTCCACACCTTGGCCTTTTTATTACTCCAGTAGAGGTTAATCTTGGTTCCAGAACATTTGTGGCTCATCACTGTATTTATTTACGAATTCCAATGTGGTTTTCTGGTGAGTGGTTTGCATCTTGTGGTATGGTCTCTATATTTCTCCTCTTTTTTTTTCTCCAAATATTTTATTGAGAAGGAAAAACAAACCGACTGACACACAGCAACAATCATTCACAGTTTTTTTATTTTTATACTAACAAAGGAAAACAAAATGAAATAAAAAATAGAAACACCGAAAACACATTTGTGTCACATTTTGCTGTTGTCTGAAGATCTTTCCTTTGTCAAGAAATGGACTGTACATTTATAGAAAGATGGCATTCAAACCAGGTATGGGTGAATTTCATGTTTTCCAGGCCGGATGGAGTGATTGATCCCTGGTTAAGTTTGTTTTGGCAAAAGGCTCTGGCTCTTTATCCTCCTCCGGCTGACTTAAGCCCCTTTCCTGACGAAGATCCGTGAGTCTACTTCATCTTCTCATTCAGGCCTGTTAGAGGTGTTAAATGTATCGCTGGAAGATGGCAGTTTAGTACAGTGGCATTTGGATTAGCGTAGTTGTTTATTTACTTCTTTTGTAGTTTTCTCTGCTTCGTTTCCCTGCATGCAGAAACCTGTAAGTACTTAGAAAATATACTGATTGTTTTTTTTTTGCCTTTTTTAATTTATTTATAAGATGACTACAAATGACTCTTACTGATTCCTATAGTCCCTCCCGTTCTGTAACCTGAGTGTTTAATGAGGAATGAAAGCAAGCGAAAAGATCTGAAGACAGGAAAGAATTTTGCAGTTTGGTTGTGTTTCCTGCAGACTTCCTCCTCGTTATGTTTTCCACTTCCTGGATGATGCTACAGAGAAGCCGGTTGTGAAGCCCATGCTAGCACATGGCCAGGCCCCGCCCTCTTCAGCCCACCCCTTCCCAGCTCGAGTGGTGTCCAATCAGAGAGTAACAGCCCCTGGTCATTTCCAGGATGTGAGGCATATCGAGTTTGACATCACAGACTCAAACATCCAGTGAGTAGGAGAAGTAGTAATGTTTTGAAATGGCCTTGTATCAAATGAATGTGTATCTGTGTATATGAATGTGTATTCATAAAACCTGTGTGTGGCAGGTACAGCGCAGGCGATGTGGTGATGATGAGGCCGTGTAATTCCCCAGAAGATGTGGAGCAGTTTTGCCAGCTACTGAGACTCAACCCTGACAAATACTTTGTGCTCACACCCACAGATAACACAGGTGTGTGTGTGTGTGTGAGTGAGTGAGAAAGCAGATTGCTCTCCAATTTTATCCTTAAATTTAATGCCATGTGTCTCTTTTCCATTAGACAGCAGAGTGAAGTGAATGCAGTAGGTATGACTGTGTGTCGCTCAGTGTCTCTGTCTTGTCTCCCTCAGCTCCTGTCCCTGTGCGTCTCCCTCAGCCGTGTTCCATCAGGTTCCTGGTGCAGGAGTTTCTGGACATCGCCGCAGTGCCGCGCCGCTCTTTCTTTGAACTGCTCGCCACGTTCGCTGCTAACGAACTGGAGCGAGAGAAACTGACTGACTTCAGCTCAGCACAGGGTCAAAACGAGCTGCACAGTTACTGCAGCAGACCACGGCGTACAGCTCTAGAGGTAAAAGGCTCACTCACTGGTGTCCACTGTCCCTGTGAACTCATATTCATGGGTTTTAGATTTCTGAATTCTGCATATACAGATTGGTATTTACAGATGACTGCATATACAGATTGGTATTTGCCTCAAATTATTTACTATAAAGATTCTTCGAAACAAAGACTCCTTGTACCTTTGCTTTAAATAATCTCAGGGAAGGTTAGGTAAGGTTATTTAATTAAATGTCAATCTGTTACCATACTAAATTCATTTGTGAGATTACAAAATATCCTCCATGGCTTTGGGTTTTGTATCAATTATGCGTGATATGAACAAATTTAGAGGATGATGTGAAACCTGGAATCTTTTCACAACAGAACCTGTTTGCTAAGACTTCCTGAACATTAGTGGTAAACAACTGAACATATGGCAATACAGCTTGAGACTGAAATCCCACTCATGCTAATCTGTGACAAATTCAAGCTCATTTACTAGCAGTTAATGATCTGATGAGCTATTAGGGATGGCAGGAGAATATGGGGATGTATGGAGTCTGCCATTTTAAATGATGGTAAGGTCACATGTCCTAACATGTGATCTCCTAGCTTGGTGCTGAGAAGAGAGAAGATAACTTGATATGATAATGGTTGATATTAAATATATAAATGTGCACCAACCAACACAACATCTAGTTTAAAAGAAACATTTGTTTACGTTTGTAATAAAACTTTAAATGTTGTACAAAAAAAACTACTTTAAATACTTAGTCAGACCATCTCTAGATAATGTTCATGTTTTTATAACAAGTTAATAGAACAATGCAAACTTCACATGACTTCACAGAATTCAAGACTTTATAAACTCTATAAAGTACACTACATGTTAAAATGTAAATAGTGCAACCTTCAGTTCCACATGTAAGAAGGTATCTGTGGCCTAAGTTGTGTTTAAGAAAATGTCATTTTCAACTGACGCCATACTTTCGCCTGCTATGTTGAAACGGTCAAGTGTGCAAAGTTAAAAAAAAATGTAGAATATCCCACTTCTGAAGTAATTATGACATTAAGAACATTAAGGCTCGTCTGAATTTTTCCAAAACACACCTTGATGATCCTCAAACCTTTTGGTAGAATGTTCTCTGGATTGATGAGTCGAAAGTGGAACTGATTGGAAGACAGGGGTCCCGTTACATCTGGTGTAAACCAAACACTGAAATCCACAAAAAGAACATCATACCTACAGTCAAACAAGGTGGTGGCAGTGTGATGGTGTGGGGATGCTTTGCTGCTTCAGGGCCTGGGCAACTTGCTATAATCGAGGGAAACATGAATTCTGCTCTCTACCAGAAAATTCTAAAGGAGAATATCTGGTCAAGTGCAACTGGATTATACAGCAAGATAATGATCCAAAGCATAAGTCCTGACTTGAACCAATGTAGATGCTGTGGCAGAACCTTAAATGGGCAGTTCATGCTCAAAATCCTTCCAGTGTGGCTGAACTAAAGCAATCCTTCAAAGAAGAGTGGGCCAAAATTCCACCACAGTGCTGTGAAAGACTGATCTCCAGTAATCAGAAGTGTTTAGTTGCAGTCATTGCTGCTAAAGGTGGCACAACCAGATTATAATTTTATAATCACACTGGTGAAAGGTGTTGGATAATTTTTTTTTCCACTTCAATAAAAAAATGAAATAAAACCTGTAATGTGTGTTTACTCAGGTTGCCTTTGTGTTATGTTGTATTTCATTTGTAGATCTAAAACTATTTAGTATGAGATGTACACAAAAACAGAAGAAATCTGCAAATACTTGTTCCCAGCACTGTACTTTTCCACATTTCTGTATGAAATGAAGGTCATGTGTGTGTCATGTAAGGTCAGGTGTGTCTTTCCAAACTCTACATGTATTTCTTTCTGTGTTGTTTTGAGGAAGCTCCTGTGATGGTGCAACCTTTTACACAAACCCTGTATTTTGCAAATACAGACTCCACTTAAGCCCACTAAAGCCTATCCATTCAGGTGGAACTAAGCAAAGAAAAACTGTTCACTCATAATAGCTTGTAATTAGAGGGCTGTTAACCTTTATTCAACATGTCTACAGTTGTAGCACATTGAAATCGAATACAGAACTCCCAGTAAAGTATTTACGAAGGTTTTAAAACGGTTTGGAAAACTGCACACAGTCTCTGAGAGGTTTTTCAAGCTTTATATATGAAGGAAAACACATGGTTGGATTGACCAACATTCATTTATTCTGATTACTGTTTTTTCCATTAGGTCCTGACAGACTTCCCTCACACAACAGCCGAGCTGAATGTGAACTACCTGCTTGATTTATTTCCAGAAATCCAGCCACGCTCATTCTCCATAGCATCCTCGCTCCTGGTAATGTCCTGTTTCCCCACTTCCAATTTAAGTTCATCAACAGATTCCTGTGTTTAAAAATCAGCAACAGGTCTTATGTATGGAAGATTTGGGTTATTTGCAATACTTCCTGAGAACACTGTGCTCAACACTGCTCTCCTAACAAGCAGAGAGAAGCGGTTATACTGAGTACAGATCATGTTATTTTGGGGTGAAATATACGACAGGCTGGAAGATTCAGTGTTAGATGTTGATTGGTTTGAGATGGTGAGGAATACCTCCATCAAATGGTTAGGTAGTAGCAATCAACAACTGTGAGGTTTCATTAGTCAGAAACCATCCTGGATGTTAAACATCTTGCTTCAGTATGGCACTAGAATAAAGTCAGAATTGAACAATACTAAGAAGTCAATAAATAGGCACTAGTGCTGGTCAGATGTTACCCATCCAAGCATATCATCAGACTTGCTAACAAAGCTAGATCTAGAAAACATGTATTATTGTATTATATTAATATAAACAATACCACAGCACTATTGAATTATTGAATCTGATTGAGCATAAGGTGTTGATTAATTTTCTATAAGCGCAGTTCTGATTCAGTTGCGAGGCAAATCATTGTACATTACTGTATACGTTATTTCTATAGTAACAGCTAATTCATGGAGACTTGTGTGGTGGATGTCGACATAAAGGGATAACCGTTGCATTGTTACTTTTAACAAAGAATAACGTATCATGGGAATCTCCAGTGTCAGCGTGTTGTATCAGTCAGTAAGCTTTCTGCCACAGGAAAGTCTTCAGGACCGTGTCTCACTTTTCAGGTTTAAATGTGACATTACAAGCTGCGTTTTTTTGTCGCATTATCTTCTGGTGAGGGAATGGCTTTTATAGCTGCTATAACGTACACTCACTGTCCACTTTATTAGGAACACCTGTACAGCTAAATATCGTTATCTCATCAGCCAATCATCTGACAGCAGCTCAATGCAAAAAAAAGTCATGCAGATAAAATTCAGGAGCTTTGGGTAACCTTCACACCGAACACCAGTTGTTGACACTAGATGGACTGGTTTCGGTATTTCAGAAACTGCTGATCTTCTGGGAATTTCACATAGAACAGTCTCTAAATTTTACACAGAATGGTTCAAAGGGTCTCCAGACTGAAACACCTTGTTGAGAGAAATCAGAGGAGAACGACCAGACCGGTCTGAACTGACAGGAAGTGTATAGTAACTCAAATAAGCACAAGAAGTCAAACTATGAGGTAGATCCGTGAGGCAGTAGCAGAAGACCACATCAGGTTCCACTCATGGTAACACATCTGGCACCGAAAACCACGGTTAAAGTCACAGAGATCACACTTTTTCCTCATTCTGATGTTTGATGTGAACTTTAGTGCTTGACCTCTATCTTCATGATTTATTTATTTATTTTTGCATTGCGCTGCTGCCACATGATTGGCTGATTAGGTAACTAAATGTATGTGCAAGTGTAAAGGTGTTCCTATTAAAGTGCTCAGAGAGTGTAAGTGATAACAGAACATTTTCTACCATTAAATGTAACTATAAACAGAAACTATATGATCTATTGTTTTTTAATAAATAAATATATAATAGTTGGCCATATGCAGTGGTATAAGAGGATTAAACCACTTCGGGACACACTGCCTTTGGAAACTATTGTAGTACTTCTTACTTATCTAAATGAACTGTGTTCAGTTCAGTTTATATTTACATAGCACTTTTACCAGTGGATATTGCCACAAGCTTTCCAGAAATCTGGATGTAGATTTAGATATAGATCTGTAATGAGCAAGTCAGAGGCAACAGTGGCAAAGAAAAACTGAGATGACATGAGGAAGAAACCATGAGAGGAACCAGACTGGAAGGGGAAACCGAGCATACAGGATTGATCAGTGTGTGCGCAGAGTAGAAGGCCGCTCTTAGACAACATGTGGCAAAAGGCACAATACAGAACAAGGACATAGAGTGTCATTAATATAAGTAGCACTCTAACAAAGCACCCTGTCTATGCTCTTATCTGTAAACCAGCTAAAGTACCCAGGTCTAGGCTGAATATCTGCATATCTGAATAGCTCTACATGAGATAATTGAAGCCTGTTCAGGTTCCAATGTGGGAGTTGTTCTGCTTTTAATTGTAACATTGACCTGAAAGTGAACCAATTAGAATAAATAACGATTGATACAGAGCTCTGATTGATGGCTCTGTGTGTACAATGTAAGGATATACCTATCCTGTCTGTTTGCAGTAAACTGTTTGTGAAGTGAAGAAAAGCATTTTTTTTTTAACTTATAAACTCTTTCCAAACTCTCCAGGCACATCCTAATCAAATCCAGATCTTGGTGGCAGTGGTACAGTATAAAACCAGACTCCACAAGCCACGTAAAGGCCTTTGCTCTTCCTGGCTGGCATCTCTGGCCTCCTCTCATGGTAGGAATATATCACCTTCACTGTGTTAGGGAATCACACATAACTAGCAAGGTTTTAGATCTCAGACTGACTGCATTTACTGCTGTGTTTGTTTAACTGGCTCTTTGTAGGAAGATTATTAATGAAATAAAAATATTTTCTTTTTGTTTTTGTGAAATATAGCTTTGGTTTCATAATGTTGGTGTCATTATGTAATTTTTTCCTCCTTATTTTATTAGAGGAGATATATTACAATCGTGTATTCAATTATATACCCCGACGTCAAGTTTTGATATGCTGACAATCATCGTTATTCAATTTTATTTTCCCTAGAAAGCAAAAAAGGAAGACATCTGTAACTTTTAGTTCACTATTTCAACTTCTGTAGTTCTAATAACTGACGTTAGATGAGCAGAAAGTCCAAAGTATTCTGTGAACATAATCCTTTCAACGGGCAAATCTGAATAAAATATTCATCCTCTGTTTGTATACTTATTTATTTTAATAATAAAAAATACATTACACCTTTAATCCATTACCTGGATGATGTTGCTGCTTGGCAAATCTATTGTCCACAGCTGACTAAATAAATATTAGTAGACAAATCATTTACTAGACTGGAACATGGATAGATGGATATGGGTTGATGTCTGAGAAACCCTCATATGAAATTTAATCTGAATGTCTTATTCTTATTCAGCTGTTAAATAATTTTGTCACACAATGTTAAATGGATAGTTCACCCAAAAATGAAAATTCTCTCATCAGTTACTCCACCTCGTGTCGATCGAAACCCATAAGACCCTCCATTTATAGTCCATGTAACCAAAACTTTCGAGCTCTAAAAAGTTCATAAAGGCATCATAAGAGTAATCCATATGATTCGAGTGGTTTAATCCCAGTTTTATGAAGCGATATGAATTTGTGTGCACAAAGAACTTAAATACTAAAACTTAATTTCCGCATAGATCTCCGACATGCGTTCACGAGAACCACGACGCATACGTGCTATGTTAACACGCGAGAGAACAAAAAAAAAATGCAAGCCCAAAGATTGTTCTTTGTGACTCAGTTTGTGTACTGAGTTGTGTACCACTTCCTCTGCTGTAAACAGTGCAGCGCTTCCATGTCCTGTTGTAGCGCAAGAGTGGACGTTCTCACAAGAGCAGACTTTCCCTTTTTTTGCCCGCTCTCTGAGACTTTTTGTCTGCTCTCACATCAACATGGTTCTCTCGTGAATGCATGTCCGGAGATCTATTCGGAAGTGAATATATTTTGTGAATAAAGTAGTTTTTTTTTCATACAACTTTCATTGTAGTTTTTTTGCACACACGTCATTTATATCGCTTCATAAAATTGGGATTAAACCACTGGAGTCATATGGATTAGTTTTACGATGCCTTTATGAACTTTTTAGAGGTTATTGGACTGTAAATGGAGTGACAAACCTCCCAGGTTCCATTAAAAATGCCTTCATTTGTCTTCGGAAGATGAATGAAACTCTTATGGGTTTGGAACAACAGGAGGGTGAGTAACTGATGACAGAATTTTCATTTTTGGGCGAACTGTCTGTTAGACCTGGCATTATTGTGTTAGGATGTCCCCTCTATATTTTATTGTCCCATGTTCTGTATCATGGCTATTGCATCGAATCTAGTTGGAATTTTCGCAGTTGAACGGTTTAAAGGTTTTTCACAGTTAAAACACTTCCTGTTAATTGGATCAGACTTCTGGGTAGTACCATGTTACAGATCACAGACCCTTTTGAATTCTGTCCTCTTGTTTGTTATTTAGGTGAAGTTTGTGTGCCCTTATGGGTGAAGAAGGGTGGCCTGAAGTTCCCACAGGACCATAACAGCCCTGCGATAATGGTAGGGCCTGGAACAGGAGTTGCTCCATTCCGAGCTGCCATACAGGAGAGAATAGCTGAGGGGAGAACAGGTTAGTGCCGTGTCGTCTCTCATTTCCCAACATGTCCAGGCTGATCAAGTGCGTTTGGGTTAAAAGGAAATTTCCAAACTATAACGGTACACTCTTTTGTGTGCGTTCTCTTCTGTCTCAGCTAATGTCCTGTTCTTCGGCTGCCGCTCTGAGTCCCAAGACTTCTACTGTCGTGGTGAATGGGAGCAGAAAGTCCAGGCAGGTCAAATGACCCTGTTCACAGCCTTCTCCAGAGATCAGGTGAGCTGGACCACACACCATCTTCTGATAGAGTGCGAGTTAATATTGAATATCAGTATAAACAGGATACTGATTTCGTAGATATAACATAAATTGGATCATGATTGGTTCTGAGTTAGTTTTAGAGAAGTGTTTATATTCTACTAAGCATAAATTTGTTTAAACCTTACGCATACAGTGCTGTGAAAAAGTATTTGCAGATTTCTCCTGTTTTTGTGTATATGGCATACTACGTAGTTTTAGATCTTCAAATGAAATACAACATAAAGGCAACCCGAGTAAACACACAATACAGTTATTAATTTTTTTACTGAAGCAATAAAGCTAGCCAAAACATATCGCCCATGTGAAAAAATAATTTCCCCCTTAAACTTAAAATCTGGTTGTGCCAACTTCAGCAGCAATAACTTCAACCAGACACTTCCGATAACTGGAGATCTTTCATTTACTTCTAGGACTAGGACTTACTCCTATGCTTTGGATAATTGTCTTGCTGCATAATCCGGACATTCTCCTTTAGGATGTTCTAGTAAAGAGCACAATTCTTGTTTTCCTCAATTACTGCAAGTTGCCCAGGCCCTGAAGCAGCAAAGCATCACCGCACCATCACACCTCCACCACCATGCTTGTCTGTTCTTTTTGTGGAATTCTCTGTTTGGTTTACACCAGATGTAACAGGACACCTGTCTTCCAAACAGTTCCACTTTTGACTCATCAATCCTCAGAACATTCTTCCAAAAGGTTTGAGGATCATCAAGGTGTGTTTTGGCAAAATTTAGACGAGCCATTTATACCATTTTACCCAGTGTCTTTCTGATAGTCATGATGTACAGTGGTGTGAAAAAGTGTTTGCCCCCTTCCTCATTTCCTGTTCCTTTGCATGTTTGTCACACTTAAGTGTTTCGGAACATCAAACCAATTTAAACAATAGTCAAGGACAACACAAGTAAACACAAAATGCAATTTGTAAATGAAGGTGTTTATTATTAAAGGTGAAAAAAATCCAAACCATCATGGCCCTGTGTGAAAAAGTGATTGCCCCTAAACCTAATAACTGGTTGGGCCACCCTTAGCGCAACAACTGCAACCAAGCGTTTGCGATAACGTGCAATGAGGCTTTTAAGCGTCCTGGAGGAATTTTGGCCCACTCATCTTTGCAGAATTGTCCTAATTCAGTTACATTAGAGGGTTTTCGAGCATGAACGGCCTTTTTAAGGTCATACCACAACATCTCAATAGGATTCAGGTCAGGACTTTGGCTAGGCCACTCCAAAGTCTTCATTTTGTTTTTCTTCAGCCATTCGGTGGTGGACTTGCTGGTGTGTTTAGGATCATTGTCCTGCTGCAGAACCCAAGTTAGTTTCAGCTTGAGTACACTAACAGATGGTCGGACATTCTCCTTCAGGATCTCTTGGTAGACAGCAGAATTCATAGTTCCTTTTATCATGGCAAGTCTTCCAGGTCCTGAAGCAGCAAAACAGCCCCAGACCATCACACTACCACCACCATATTTTACTGTTGGTATAATGTTCTTTTTATGAAATGCAGTGTTCCTTCTACGCCAGATATACTTGGACACACACCTTCCAAAGAGTTCCACTTTTGTCTCATCGGTCCACAGAATGTTGTCCCAAAAGTCTTGGGGATCATCAAGATGTGTTGTGGAGAAATTGAGACGAGCTTTGATGTTCTTTTTGCTCAGCAGTGGTTTTCTCCTTGGAACTCTGCCATGCAGGCCATTTTTGCCCAGTCTTTTCCTGATGGTGGAGGCATGAACGCTGACCTTAACTGAGGCAAGTGAGGCCTGCAGTTCTTTGGACGTTGTTGTGGGGTCTTTTGTGACCTCTTGGATGAGTCGTCGCTGCGCTCTTGGGGTAATTTTGGGCGGCCGGCCACTCCTGGGAAGGTTCACCACTGTTCCATGTCTTCGCCATTTGTGGATAATGGCTCTCACTGTGGTTCGCTGGATTCCCAAAGCTTTGGAAATGGCTTTATAACACTTTCCAGATCTCAATTACTTTCTTTCTCAATTGTTCCTGAATTTCTTTGGGTCTCGGCATGATGTGTAGCTTTTAAGGATCTTCTGGTGGACCTTACTGTGTCAAGCAGCTCCTATTTAAGTGATGCCTTGATTGTGAACAAGTGTGGCAATAATCAGGTCTGGGTGTGGCTAGAGAAATTGAACTCAGGTGTGGACAACCACAGTTATAGTATGTTTTAACAAGGGGGGCAATCACTTTTTCACACAGGGCCATGATGGTTTGGATTTTCTTTCACCTTTAATAATAAACACCTTCATTTACAAATTGCATTTTGTGTTTACTTGTGTTGTCCTTGACTATTGTTTAAATTGGTTTGATGTTCCCAAACACTTAAGTGTGACAAACATGCAAAGGAACAGGAAATGAGGAAGGGGCAAACACTTTTTCACACCACTGTAAGAGAGGCATGTAGGTCCTTTGATGTTGTTCTTGGCTCTTTTGTGTCTTCCTGAATGAGTTGTTGCTGTGCTCTTAGAGGAATTTTGGAAGGTCAGACACTTCTGAGAAGTTTCACTACTGTGCTGAATTTTTCCATTTGGAGATAATGGCCCTCATGGTGGTTCTTGGGAGTTGCAGAGCCTTTTAAATAGCTTTGTACCCCTTCCCAGACTGATGTATTTCAATCACCTTCTTCCTCATCATTTCTGGAATTTCTTTCAAGTTTTCCATAGTGTCTTACTGGGTAAGACCTTTTAACCAACTTCATGCTGTTGAAAAAGTTCTATTTAAGTGTTGATTTGATTGAACAGGGTTTGCAGTAATCAGGCCTGGTTGTGTCTAGTCCAGCTGAACCCCATTATGAATGCAGTTTCATAGATTTATGGAATTAGTAACTACGGGGGCAAATACATTTTCAAACTGGCCCAGATGGTGTTGGATAATTTTTTTTCTTCACTAAATAACATTATCATGTAAAAACTTTATTTTGTGTTTTACTCAGGTTGCCTTTGTTTTAATTTCTGAAACTATTTAGTATGAGATGTACACATTTACATTACATTTACATTTATTCATTTAGCAGACGCTTTTATCCAAAGCGAGTTACAAATGAGAAAATACAAGCAACACGATATATCAAGCAGAGAACAATACAAGTAGTGCTACCATACAAGATCTATTAATTGAGTTCCAGAAGAAGCAAAGTGTAGAGTAGAGGTGTAAGTGCAATTTTTTTTAATTTAATTTAATTTAATATTTTTTTTTTTTTATGAGTTGGTTAGGTGAACACCTCTACACAAAAACAGAATAAATTAGTATAGGACCAATACTTTTTCACAGCACTGTAAGTGATGAAATACATAAGTGATTACGAGTGTTAGCCATTAGTTCTTCCTTTTTTTTTTTTCATCTGGGATAATTAAAGCATGTCATTGTTCAAATCTGAAGGTTGTTCGGCTTTTAAGAGTACTATCTTACATAAAACAGTCAGCGGTGAACTCCAGAATTATTGACACCCTTTGAGAGGACACGACTACAAAGACGTACAGCAAAGATTTTGGTTTCAAAACTTTGAAAGTGTTGAAAATTTGTCAGGAATTGGTAATTTTGATAACATATTAACTCACTGTAAAATTATGATGGTCAACCATTGATTCTTTGGGACAGTTTTGCAGCTTATGGTCCAGGGCTCTCTTGAAGAGTGATGGCATCATGAATTTTGTCCCAGGTACCAGGATATTTCAGCCCGAATCTCAGTTGTCTCTGTGGGGAGGTTAAGACTTGACTGTAGATGAATCGTGACCTCAAACAAACATTCAAATCAACACCGAACCATTTTTCGCAATAACTATCTCAGTCTCTGGATTTGAATCCCACTGAAAACACACCGTTTAAATTGAAGAGGATGTCCACATATACAAACCTAAGAATATAAACAGCTGGAATACTCTGTATATTGGAATGTACAAGATTCCTCTTGTATCCAACCTTGTTAGATATTACAGTTAAAGACTCTGTGCTGTTAATCTCTCCAGGTGAGCCTCAACAAAATACCTGGAGAGGTGTGGATAATTTTGACTAGTGTTATGCAGAAACCTTGCACTACTACTACAACTTGCGTGTAACAATATCTACTATACGGCATACCCATAAGCTAAAAATATATAAATCATTCATATGCTCAGATACACTCACTAGCCACTTTAATAGGAACACTTATACCCCTGCGCCTTCAGGCAGTTCTCTCATCAGCAAATCATGCAGCTACAGGTCAAGAGCTTCAGTTAATTCACTAAATGTGATCTCAGTGACTTGACCATAGCATGACTGTTGGCACCGTAAGCAGGTATAGTTGTTCCTATAAAAGCGGCCATGAGTGAATATTATTCATTGCATGTTGTTTGTTTTTTCTCATTATTCATGAAAGGTGCCAATAATTCTGGTGATGACAGCTGCTAAGTGTAAGTGGTAAGGTAGTACCTAATGCATGAATTGCCTCTGCAAAGGATACAGTGCCTTGCGAAAGTATTCAGCCCCCTTGAACTTTTCAACCTTTTGCCACATTTCAGGCTTCAAACATAAAGATATAAAATTTTAATTTTTTGTGAAGAATCACCAACAAGTGGGACACAATTGGGAAGTGGAACGAAATCTATTGGATATTTTAAACTTTTTTAGCAAATAAAAAACTGAAAAGTGGTGCGTGCAAAATTATTCGGCCCCTTTACTTTCAGTGCAGCAAACTCACTCCAGAAGTTCAGTGAGGATCTCTGAATGATCCAATGTTGTCCTAAATGACTGATGGTGATAAATAGAATCCACCTGTGTGTAATCAAGTCTCTGTATAAATGCACCTGCTCTGTGATAGTCTCAGGGTTCTGTTGAAAGCGCAGCACGCATGAAGACCAAGGAACACACCAGGCAGGTCCGTAATACTGTTGTGGAGAATTTTAAAACCGGATTTGGATACAAAAAGATTTCCCAAGCTTTAAACATCCCAAGGAGCACTGTGCAAGCGATCATTTTGAAATGGAAGGGGTATCAGACCACTGCAAATCTACCAAGACCTGGCCGTCCCTCTAAACTTTCAGCTCAGACAAGGAGAAGACTGATCAGAGATGCAGCCAAGAGGCCCATGATCATGAACTGCAGAGAACTACAGCTGAGGTGGGAGAGTCTGTCCATAGGACAACAATCAGTCGTACACTGCACAAATCTGGCCTTTATGGAAGAGTGGCAAGAAGAAAGCCATTTCTCAAAGATATCCATAAAAAGTCTTGGGAGACACACCAAACATGTGGAAGAAGGTGCTCTGGTCAGATGAAACCAAAATCGAACTTTTTGCCCACAATGCAAAACGATATGTTTGGCGTAAAAGCAACACAGCTCATCACACTCAACACACCATCCCCACTGTCAAACATGGTGGCCTGCTTTTCTTCAGCAGGGACATGGAAGATGGTTAAAATTGAGGGGAAGATGGATGCAGCCAAATACAGGACCATTCTGGATGAAAACCTGTTGGAGTCTGCAAAAGACCTGAAACTGGGACGGAGATTTATCTTCCAACAAGACAATGATCCCAAACATACAGCAAAATCTACAAAGGAATGGTTCACAAATAAACGTATCCAGGTGTTAGAATGGCCAAGTCAAAGTCCAGACCTGAATCCAATCGAGAATCTGTGGAAAGAGCTGAAAACTGCTGTTCACAAACGCTCTCCATCCAACCTCACTGAGCTCGAGCTGTTTTGCAAGGAAGAATGGGCAAGAATTTCAGTCTCTCGATGTGCAAAACTGATAGAGACATACCCCAACCGACTTGCAGCTGTAATCGCAGCAAAAGGTGGCTCTACAAAGTATTAACGCAAGGGGGCCGAATAATTTTGCACGCCTCACTTTTCATTTTTTTATTAGTTAAAGTTTCAAAAATCCAATAGATTTCGTTCCACTTCACAATTGTGTCACACTTGTTGGTGATTCTTCACAAAAAATTAAAATTTTATATCTTTATGTTTGAAGCCTGAAATGTGGCAAAAAGTTGGAAAGTTCAAGGGGGCCGAATACTTTCGCAAGGCACTGTATATAGTATCAAACTAATAATCATTTTGTCTGTTTTTTGTGCAGGATGATAAAATCTATGTTCAGCACAGAGTAAAGGAACAGGCCAAACTGTTATGGGACCTGATTGTGAACAAGAATGCTTTCTTCTACATAGCAGGGTAAGTAGTAGCTGGTTTTAGCATGATTGGAACCTATGGATGTTATACCATGTATTAATATTAATACATCAAACCTGCAGCTTTAATTAAAAACGAATCAGTATTTTATAGCTCACATGTACATTTACAAGTGTTTTAAGTGAATCGGTAGCAGCTCTTTCTGTGCTCAGGAACGCCAAGCAGATGCCCACAGCAGTGTGTGATGGACTGAAGGAGGTTTTTCAGCAGGAGGGAGGTGTGAAAGAGAGCCAAGCTCAGGAAATGCTGGACACCATGGAGAAAACTGGCCGCTTCCAGAGTGAAACCTGGTCCTGATCAGCACGGCTCACGTGTCCATACATCATATATTCAGGGCCAACATGGCCTTTAGTACCAAGAGCACTTCAAATGCTATGCAGCTGAAGTCAGTACTTCACTTTCAAGTACAGATTGAAGCTATAGTTTTACTCTAAAGACACATTCTCTTGCAGAGGTTGAATCACTGATGCACACTTGCATGTACAACACTACAAACCATGAAAAAGAGTTAGGCTTGTCAGTGTTTTTATTGCAAGTGCAGTTTACCTCCTGGACAGCAGAGGGCTCTACAAAATGACAACTTTCAGCTATGCAGTTCCTATAACGAATATACTCATTATTCTGTTTGAATATTTTAGGTTCCTGGTTGAGAGAGTGAATAAGGGAGAGAAAGAATAAAAAAGAAAAAAAAAACTTCCCCACAATGCCTTCTTGAAATGACCATAATCAGCAATTGTTGTTGTTTGTGTGTAAAACCTTCAATTATTTTGCGATTTTTCACAAGTTTGTGCCAAGATGCATGTGTCGTGTGACATCACAACGTGCCAGGTCTCATTTACCAACAATCATCACTGCGAAAGACCATGCAAAACAATTTTGTGCAATTGCCAATACAAGTAGTTGTCCACAAAACATGGCAATTTTTTATTTTTTTTTGGTCACAGCTAAATCAAGCATTTTTAGCTGCAACCATCACAAAAAAAACTCTGCAAAGTCCTGTATACTCTACACAATTAGTCAGACTAACATGTATTTTTGCTGATCCAGAAGTGGACTATGAAAAGGACCAAGTTATGCAAAATGAGTTGCAGTAGTGTAACTACACTGATGTATGTTATGAATAAACCCAAGACTGAAATAAATTGTGTTCAGTCTTGCTTCCACTTTCAGCATAAATGTGTAAATACAGACCATCACTGCTACTTTACAGTGTAGTTTTTATTTAAAATGGCATTATGTTGCATAATGATAGCTGATAGTTAACATGTTGGATTGTTGATCAGAAATTTTTGAGTTCAAATCCCAGAACTGTCAAGCTGCCATTGATGGGCTTTTGAGCATGAGCCTTAACATTCAAATGTAAGACACTCTGGATAAGGGCATCTGCCAAATACTGTAGATGTAAAGGGCTGTGGTTGGTCATTGGCCACGCCAATCAAACTGCCTCTTTCATAATTATTTGTTGAAGCAAATGCGGAAAGTGACCAGCAAGATTTTTTTCTGAGTTGAGTCGGAGCGTATAAGAAAAATACAACAATATTTTCTACAGAGCTATTTATGTATTTAGATCCACAGTCACTCAAAACAAATACAATACATGCACACAGGAATATGTCTCTTAATAACTTACACACAAACTAGACACATTACTCTCACACAGAGTTTGAGCCAAAATTCACGTTGCCTCATATCAAATCTTATTTCCATGAAAGCACAGACATGTTCTTTTGTTTACATATATTCTATCCTCCAAAAACATCCTGAGTAACTACAGATGAGAGTACATTTAGATATCTTAAAAGTGTAAAATCGCTAACTATTATTCCATCATATGAAATCTGTGTTCTCTGATCATGGTAATCCAGGGATCTGGGTGCAAATCAGACCTTGAAAACTGCCTTGCTTAAAACTGCAGACCCTTAATATAGGCACATATTGACAATTTTGCAGCGTTCCAAACTGATGCATCATTAAAAATGGCAGGAAGAAACAATTGTGTGTAACATCTTGCTCATAAAACGTTGCATTATTTAGGTAGCTAGGCATCTCCTATCTAAGAGCTAGTATGTGGACCTGGTAGATCTCCTCAGGGAAGTTCTGCTGCTGTTCCTGATGGATGATGCCGAGTCCAGCTCTGGCCACTATGTGGCGTAATAAGGGCAGGTCTCTGCACACACTGCTGTCCACCTCGTCAGGCACGACGCCCTCATATGCCACATTATCCTTCACCACGATCAGGCCGTCTGGACGCAGGGCACTGCGGCATCGCCTGAGGAACTCCTCTAGGTGATCATCAGTCAGGTGACCTGGACAGATAAGAGATCATATTTTAAGGTCCATCATACTCATTACGTTTCAAGTCTTACAACTGAGCTCTGGCATACCGATGACCCACTGGATCCAGATGACGTCATAACGATCCGGCTGAGGCTGGAAATCCTGCAGGCCGCAGCAGAAGTAGTTCTCCACTCTCTTGCCCTCTTCACCCAGGTATGAGCGTGCTTTGTCCAGGAACTCCTGGGTCACGTCTACCAAGTCCACGGTACGGAAGAGCGGCAAGAGAAGACGCTTGGTGATGCGGCCGATTCCTGCGCCACAGTCCAGGGCACAGCCTGGTCTCGTCTTACCTTTGCTTTCCTGGGGACAGGAGACACATTGTGAGAAAGATGAAAGGTTAAACTAGTTGGATTGACTAATAATTCATAAGCTAGAAAGCTGGGCAAGTGACTTCACCAGTGTGCTTGGCCAATCTCATGTTTTTGTTGTTCTGAAATGTAATCACTAATGAACTAATAGTTGCTTAGTTCATTTCAATAATGTAGTCTAGGGATGCAGACAGGGATATACACAACAATAACTTCATGGAGTCCTAAATGTAGAACTGTCTCGAATAGGATTTATCCACCAGACAAAATGCAGCAATTTCGTTCTCACAGTGCACACAGCAGTTGTGGCTCAGGTGGTAGAGCAGGCTGTCCACTAATCGTAGGGTGGGCTGGGAATCGAACCGCCAACATGCCACCCCGATAGCAGACTAGCACCCTGGTGTGTGTGTGTGTGTGAGAAACAGTGTAAAGCGCTTTGCAGAACTGCTAAGGTTGAAAGGTGCTATTTACGTGCAGATCATTTACATAGTACTTAATTCATGTCTAGCATCTTCATGTTTGTGCGACATGCTGAATTTTCATAGCACATGTTTGTTTAACTAGCAGCTAGAGATAAGACAAGATATCCAAAATTTTGATACTTATTCATGACTACAATATCAGGATGTGATTCAACAACTTTGATGCTACACTTAATAAGGCCGTACATTTAATTGTGCAGGCTAATTTGACTCGTGTGGGTGAGGTAGCATTCTGCATTACTCTCCTGTTACATTGATGAATTGGGTGTTCTGTTTCAGAGAGCTTTTTTCATGAATGTTCAGCACGAGGCCCAACACTGTAGTATAAATAACGAAGACCCCCAATGGCCTGCTATTTGTGGGTGGTGCATAGGAGCCAGTCGTCTAAATATGGCAGCATCCTCATGCCTCTGGCCATTAGTGGAATGGAGAGCTGTTTTCAGACATCTCGGAAACGGTTGTGGCACTAAACAGAGGCTGAATGATAAAACTTTAAACTGGAATGCATTTCCTTGGAAGGAAAATCTCAAAAACTACACATCCTGGGTCGCTGGAAATAGATGTCATGCCGATACAGCGACAAGAACCTGTCCTGTGGTTGCATGAAATACAGTGCTGTGAAAAAGTATTTGTTGATTGTTGACCTGATTTCTCCTTTGTGTGCGTGCTCTCTCTCTCTATATATCTATATATCTATATATCTATATATCTATATATCTATATCTATATATCTATATCTATATCTATATCTATCTATATATATATATATATATATATATATATATATATATATAAATAAATAAAAATCACACACAGTGAGGGGAAAAAAAAGTATTTGATCCCCTGCTGATTTTGTACGTTTGCACACTAACAAAGAAATGATCAGTCTATAATTTTAATGGTAGTTTTATTTGAACAGTGAGAGACAGAATAACAACAAAAAAATCCAGAAAAACGCATGTCAAAAATGTTAAAAATTGATTTTCATTTGAATGAGGGAAATATGTATTTGACCTTTATACATGTAAATATATGAGAGCCTTTATGTAAAATGGAAATACTGCTATGAGTTTCTAACATTTACAGATAAGGATATAAAAATGTCATTTCTGTGCTGAGAAAAACATGTCCGGAACACATTAAACAGCACAAATCTGTCGCAGCATCTGACACGACAAGCCACATTAATACACTTACGAGTTTGTTTGAAGCTCTTAATATGAAACACTCATATTTTGGATGACCCTGATCGTGCACTTTCCCCACATAAGCTCACTCTGTGACCTCCGCTGGTTTTCAGATGGGTTTTATTCATAGAAATGCGTTTTTCACCATTGTGAAGTGACGTCACTGACGGGGGTTATCCACAGTGACGTCACAGACCCAACTAATCCATAATGAAATTAGTTGTCAATTATTTTAATTATCAATTATCATAAATTTTATCGATTAGTTGTTGCAGCCATAAGCAAGAAGCAACCAGGCCTGATTGTTGCAACCCTGTTCAATCAGATCAACACTTAAAATTTTACTTTTTCAACAGCATGAAGTTGGTTAAAAGGTCTTACCCAGTAATACAGAAAGTTGAATGAAATTCCTGAAATGATGAGGAAGAAGGTGTCTGAAATACATCAGTCTGGGAAGCGTTACAAAGCTACTTCAAAGGCTCTGGGACTCCAAAGAACCACAGTGAGAGCCGTTATCTCCAAATGGAAAAACTCAGGGCAACAGTGAACCTTAGAAAATTCCTCTAAGAGCACAGCAACTACTCATCCAGAAAGTCACAAAAGAGCCAAGAACAACATCAAAGAACATACAGGCCTCTCTTGCATCAATAAAAGTCACTGTTCATGACTCCACTATTAGAAAGACTCTGGGCAAAAATGGCATCCATGGAAGAGTGGCGAGTAATTATGAAATGAGTATATTATAATTAAAGTTTTAACATGGAAGTAGGTTGCGTTTAAGAACAAGTTCATCCCCCTCATATCTGGAATCAGACAGAAACCACCATCCTTTTTCTGAACCAGAAAGTACATAGTGAATAGATGTGCTCTTGGTACTGAACAGTGGGGTTTACCTTCATGATCACTCAATGCAACCTTCACTGTCTAGGGCTTACACAAAGACAGTGTGGCCAGTCTGTACGGCTGTGCTGGTTTCATGCTTCTGACCCCTTTGACTCTCGTTTTCCTGTTTATTTTTGGCAGGTCCATACAGCATTCCTGGCACACAGAAACAATTTACACACATCCCTGTATACCAGAGATGCTGTATGGACTATGGCTGTGGCTTGTGCTTGGTTGGAATGAAAACCTGCACCCACACCGGCCCTTTCCAGATAAGACTATCTAGACTGTGCAAACATATAAACAGTGTTCTCTCACCCCAAGGAATTTCTGCAGGAACTTTTTGGAACCGTTGATGTCGATGCTGGAAATGCTACCATAACCTCCAAGCATTCCATCCACAGTGGGCGGGATGTCTTTCCAGTACTGCTCCGCCTTCACGTAAAAGGAGGTCTCAGTTTCAATCAGGTGGTCCTCCATCCTCTCTGAACTTCTAATAAATACAAAAGATCATTAGCCTTTCCTGCTGATCTGAGATGTGTGTAGGGAAACTTGGTTCACAAAAGTATGTCATTTCATTAAAAGTACGTTTCTGTGATATTCAAGGCCACCAGGCCAGGAAGTCTGCAGAAATGTATTTCAGTACTTTCTAGGCTACAATGGCTCCAGGTGACAAAATGGTTGCGACATGTGCTGCGTATTTATGTCCTACACTCATCACCTAACATCATGGTATGGCTGAATTCCAAATGGTGCCGTGTTAGACACAAAGTTCACTCATTATACAGGGTGCAGGAGCCAACATTTCATTGCCTAAGTAGTGTTATTTATATAGAGAGTGTGAAGCCATTTGGAATTCAGCTAATGTAAGTTTGCGCCTTGTTGAAGGAGTCACTAGAGAGCACTCATCACCAGCAAGCAGTGTAACACACACACACACACACACTCTAAATTTGGCCCTACTTGCCTTTGCTTCAGCAGTCATCGCTTCTCTTATAACCAGAAGTCAGGAACAAACAGAAAACTAAACCAGTAAAAACCAGTCATTTAGTTTTATTAGTAAAAAAAGACCACACTAAAAAGACCCGAAAGATAAAGTGACCTCTAACTGGACTGTTTTAAACAGGATCATTTTGATACATCATTAACCAAATTCACCCAGCTAAATTTAGCATGAATGAGCCAGAAACCTAGGTTAGCTAACAATGTTTAGTTAACTTCAGTCCCATCCAAAACTATTGGAACAACAAGGCCAATTCTATTGTTTTCACTATACATTGAAAACATTTTGGTTTGAGATCAAAAGATGAAGATCGGAATTTCAGCTTTCATGTCCTCACATCTAGATGTGTTAGACAACTTAAAACATGGCACCCAATAACAGACGACCCAATATTTAAGACGGAAAAAGTATAGAAGCAAACAAAAAGTCTTAAATGTAAATTAAAGTAAATAATGGTTTATATCTGGTTGCATATTCCTTCCTTGCAATAACTGCATCAACTGTTGCATTCTTTTGTGGTGCTTTTCCATCTTTTACTGCAGCGTCTTTCAGTTGTTTATGTTTTGTTTTGATTTTTTCTTTTGGGGGGGGGGGGGTTCTCCCTTCAGTCTCATCTTCAAGAGGTGAAATGCATTCTCAACTGGGTTAAGGTCTGGTGATTGCCTTGGCCAGATTAAAACCTTCAACCAACCCCCCCCCCCTTTAAAACCTTTGTTGAGTTGGAAGTGTGTTTTGCATAATTGTCTTGCAACATGAAGAAGATCCTCCTGATTAATTTAGACGTATTTCTCTGTAAATTCTTAGACCAAAGGTTTCTGTAAATTTCTGAATTAATTCTGCTGTTAATATCATGAGTTACATAATCAATAAAGATTAGTGACTCTGTTCCAGAAGCAGCCATGCAAGCCCAAGCCATGACACTACCTCCACCATGTTTCACCATGTTTTGGAATGTTTTCATGAGCAGAGCTTTGCTTTCTCCACACTTTCCAACCTTTCGACCATCACTTTGGTAGAAGTGGTACAACTTTTGTGGCTCATCTCTGTATTTCTTTGCAAATTCCAATCTGGCTTTCTAATTCTTACTGTTGAGTGGTTTGCGTCTTCTAGTATGGTCTCTATATTTCTGCCCTCAAAGTTTTCTTTGAACGGTGGATTGTGATACCTTCACCCCAGCCCTGTGGAGGTTGTTGGTGATGACACTGACTGTTGTTTTCTGGTATTTCTTCACAGCTCTCACAATATTTCTATCATCAGCCAACTCAGTGTCTGTTGCTCAGTACACCAGTGGCTTCTTTCATTGTCAGGACATTCCAAATTGTCTTATTGGCTATGCCCAATGCTTGTCCAATGCATCTTTTCTCAGCTTCAAAATGACTTGCTTTTCTCCCAAAGACACCTCTCTGATCTTCATGTTGGCTTATCTTTCTTAACAACAAACACAGTCTTCACAGGTGAAGGGGCTATTCATTATTTAAACAGATCAATTTAACAGAGCACACCTGTGCCATCAGTCACATCTTCCAATAATGTTGATCACTTGGGAAAATGGGTGCATTCAAACTAAAGCTGTTCAACACATCTAGATGTAAATATCAGGAAACGAAAGCTTAACTTCTGATCCATGGTCTCATTCATCTTTTGATCTCACACGCAAATGTCTTCAGAATACAGCAAAAACAAGTGAATAGTCCTTGCTGTTCCAATAATTTCAGAAAGAACCGTACACTATTCTGTAACACGAAAGTAAATCAAAGTTAATTCACTTTTATTTCACTAACACCAAGATATACCAGAATATTCTTTCTTAGAATGAATAAGAGACTCAGCACAAAATAAATGTAAATCACAGACATGAAGCACAACTCACTCTCTGCCCTCAAATCTAATTCCTTTACGCAGATATAATTAATAGCTCACCTCTTAACCAATAGTGAAAAACTTTATTTAAAAAAAAAACTTTGAAAAAAAACAATATAGAAATATATTAATGCAACATGGAAACTTCCAAATGTCTGCAACTGTTTTCAAAGTTCATTCTTTTGTAGAAAAATAAATATCCTGACAATCTCCAAAGCAGTCTGGCTTTCTAATTTTTTTCCAGGTTTAATCTGTGAGATTTTAATAGCTTAATAGTTTACATTTCCACAGAGTTTCAGGAACACTCTCACACCCTTTTACTAGTTAGGTCTTTAAGCACCAGAAGAAACATTCAGTTAAAATCTTCAGCTATACAAAATATTGACATTTCAGTACATGATGTACACACTGAGTCACGAACACCTGGCAGCTCAGTATACACGGCATGGTCAGTTTATGATCATAAGGACCAGGTGTAACTGTAACACACAGTTTATGATCATAAGGACCAGGTGTAACTGTAACACACAGTTTATGATCATAAGGACCAGGTATAACTGTAACACAGTTTATGATCATAAGGACCAGGTATAACTGTAACACAGTTTATGATCATAAGGACCAGGTATAACTGTAACACAGTTTATGATCATAAGGACCAGGTATTACTAACTGTAACACAGTTTATGATCATAAGGACCAGGTATAACTGTAACACAGTTTATGATCATAAGGACCAGGTATTACTGTAACTGTAACACACAGTTTATGATCATAAGGACCAGGTATAACTGTAACACAGTTTATGATCATAAGGACCAGGTATAACTGTAACACAGTTTATGATCATAAGGACCAGGTATTACTGTAACACACAGTTTATGATCATAAGGACCAGGTATAACTGTAACTGTAACACATTGAGGACACAGTTCAAGTTATTTACACGAGTCACAGCCACGTGTTGCTGTAACAGCGACTGGTTTCTTATCTAGCATTACAGCTAAAAAGCTAACGTAACCTAGCTAAAATCTTCGTGGTGCGACTTTATTTATTCATATTCCTAAAACACAATGCCCGACCTAATCCAAGCTTACCTTTTCCCGTGGCTACGAGCGCTCACAAATGATCGCACCCTAAATTAGGACATGACCCAACTCAGCTGCCACTTTACCACTACTAGTCACCACTTTTCCCCAACCGTATTCCGACAAATCACGCCTTCTGCTCTATGATTGGCTGATAGGTCCACGTTTTCGGCTCCAGGATTGGTTAGGTAATTCCCACATACTGTAATGTCCAATCGGCGATCAGATTGTACGAGTTTAGTTGCTGTTCTGAGAGATGGATTTCCAGAAATACGGGTGGGAACAAAATAAAGCGTCCTGTACACCTGTGCCGAACTCTTCTTATATACGTCATTTCCTTATTTGGTTTCCAGAATGTTTATGGTTTAAAAATGTCTCCCTCTTGTGGTGACTTGGAGACTCGGTCTTCTCCACTCTTAGTGATAGTTAAAGCTGAGTGCGGGAACCGCCATAATATTGTCTTTTCTTTCTTTTTTTATTGCATCAAACACATACGTACAACAAATAACAACAATGGGGACATATTGCAACTAAGGGACACATAAGACATCACAGCAAAAGAACGACATTTTCAGTGTGATAGCCTTAAGAATGTCATACATTTTGGAAGCCTTGGCGTTCAGTGGTTTAGACATATTATTATTCAAATAAGCTAAAGGGGATTTTACATCAGTAAAAAAAAACATTGAAAATAATTATTACATTTCTTGTCTAGAGTATGGGTACCATTCATTGAAAATATAGACCTGTGATTAGACAAGCTAGGATTACTTAGGTACACTCTAAATAAGCATTTTAAGCTAATTTGGATACTTTTAATCACCTTATTGAAGTCTCTTATAGAAAATGTAGCAGCCTTCAGAGTAATACAACCCCAAGTCCAAAACACTGTGTAACATGTAAATAAAAATAGGATGCAATGATGTCAAATCTCATTGACTCATATGTTGTTCACAATAGAACATAGAAAACATATTTTTAAACAATTTTTTTAATGGCCGCAACAAAGTGGAAAACTTTTCTGTGGTCAGATGAAATTAAATGTGAAATTCATTTTGGAAACCATGGACGCCTCGTCCTAAACTAAAGATGACTAAAGAGGAAAGGAACCATCCAGCTTTTTATCAGCTCTCAGTTCAACAGTCTGCATTAGTGCCTATGGAATGGGCAGCTTTCACATCTGGAAAGTTCAAACCATCCATGTTGAAAGGTATATACAGGTTCTAGTGCAACATGCTTCCATCCAGATTCCATCCAATCTTTACCTCTGAGAGACTCTGTCTCTCTAAGGTACTCTTTTTTACACAATCATGTTACTGACCTGTTACCAATTAACCTAATTAGTTGCAAAATGTTCCTCCAGCTGTTTCTTTTTAGTAATGTTTACTTTTCCAGCCTTTTGTTGCCCCATCCCAACTTTTTTGAGACGTGTTGCAACGATCAAATTCAAAATTCCCTTTTTTTCCCCCTTAAAATGGTACCTTTGCTCACTTGAAACATTTGATATGTATTCCATGTTCTACTTTGAATAACATATGGGTTTATGAGATTTGCAAATCACTGAATTCTGTTTTTATTGATATTTTACACAGCATGCCTTTTTTGGAATTGGGGTTGTAAGTTCATTAAATCAGAGAAATTCCCCTAGATTATTGAGGACATCAGATTGAGGGTATTTCTCGTTGGTGGAGAAGAACAATGGTGATCAGTGATTGGTCGAGAGGAACAATGATCAGTGGCACTGGGATTATGCTTAAATGCAATCTTCCAAATTTCAAGAGCTTGTTTATGAAAATTTGAACATTTGATAGGTAACTTGCAGAATTTAAAATGACAAGATGATAAGAATTTAAGGTCACCACATATTTCAAAAATAAGATTAGGAATCCAAAACCAGGGTAAGTCACTATTAGAAATAATTGTTTTTATCCAAATAATCTTAAATGTCTGGTTGATAGTATGAAAATCCAGTGCATTAAGACCACCCTCCTTATAGGTTTTTACCAAAGGTTTTCTTTGAACATTTTCTGCTTTATTTTTCCCAAACAAATCGAAGCAGTAGAGAGTTTATAGATTAATTTTTTTTAATCAACATATAACGAGAGAGCAGGGTATAGTAAACATGATAGGCCCTCAGCTTTAGTCAATAACACTCTCCCGTAAATGGTTAAGTCGCTCTGCAGCCAACAGTCATGTATCTTTATTGGTCTGTCTAATTTTGACTGAAAATTAACCTGATTTACATATGTCAATCACAAGATACTTGATATAACTTTTCATCTTAATTCCACTAACAGATGTTTTGTCTGAATCATGCACATACATGATTTTCTGCAATAAAGAGACACATATCATCAGCTTTAATTGACTGATAATTAAAATGTTTTCTCCAATATTTATTCCTTCAATGGTCAAATTGTTTACAGTATGTCTAGGCTAAGAAAAAAAAGAGATAGAGAAATGGGACATACCTGACGGATATCTCGACCAACAGCAAAATGGGGAGAAGTGCCAGAGCTCAAGAAACAGGACTATTAATACCATTATAAAGAGTGTGTATCATGTTTATAAATTAACTACCAAAACCAAATTTAGACAGTGCTCAAAGATAAAAGAATCCTCAACCGTGTTGAAGGCTTTGTAAAAGTCAATAAATAAGATAATAGCCTCTTTATTAATTAATTCTGAATAATATTGAATATCTCAAAGTAATCTTATGTTGGTATGTATGTGCCTACCTTTTAACAAAACAGATTGGGCGATAGAAATAATATCAGCTAAACAAGGTTTCATTTTTTTCTCAATATATGGATGCTAATAATTTGTAGTCTGAATTTAAAAGAGTGATCAGGTGCCAATTATCTAGGTGTTTTGATTCTTTATTAGGTTTGGGTATGAGTGATATGAGACCCTGCTTCATTGATTCTGCCAAATTCGCCATTCACAGCACATTCTTTAAGCCCTTCATGGAGAAGGTCTTTAATAGAGTCCCAGAAGACTTTTAAAAACTCAAAAGGTAAGCCATTGGGCCCTGGATTTATTGTTTGGCATTCTTTTCACTATATTATAAATTATTATATTAGTGGTTAGCACGTTCGCCTCACACCTCCAGGGTCCGGGGTTCGATTCCCGCCGGGGCCATGTGTGTGCGGAGTTTGCATGTTCTCCCCGTGTTGCGGGGGTTTCCTCCGAGTACTCCGGTTTCCTCCCCCAGTCCAAAGACATGCATGGTAGGTTGATTGGCGGCTTGGTAAATTGTCCGTAGTGTATGAATGGGTGTGTGAGTGTGTATGTGATTGTGCCCTGCGATGGACTGGCACCCTGTCCAGGGTGTACCCCGCCTTGTGTCCGATGCTTCCTGGGATAGGCTCCAGGTTCCCCGCGACCCTGAAGCAGGACTAAGCGGTTGAAGATGGATGGATGGATGGAGATTGAATCCTACTAGCCATTTCTTTTCTATTATTTAGTGGCTGTGTCCAAATATCTATACTACCCTACTACACAGTAGGTGAAAAGCAGTACACCAAAGGAGTAGTATGTCTGAATTCTCAGTGTTCATAATACAGTAGGCGAGAAATACATGGATGACCTACTGCTCTCGCTGAGATTTTCCAGTGTGGAACCACTGGACCCTGCGCTATCCCATAAGACAATGGGACTGACGCGGAAGAGTTGTCAGAATTTAAAAAATTATGGAATGCAGTGTGTCGGCTCTTTTGAAGTTGCAGGTGTCATGTCAATTCCAATATGGCCGATGTAGTATGTCCAAATTGTATTCATACTATACACATATACTGAACAGTATGTACTGTATTGACGGCCAAGCAGTAGGTACCGAATCGAATGTAGTAGGTATTGTCACAGTACGCAATTTTGGACGCTGCCAGCTGTCAGCTCTTTTTTTATATCTGTCCGAACAAACTTGTGATAGCCTTAAATTAATGCACCACTTGATGGCACTTAAGCATCCTGCTTGCGGTTAAGCATAGAATAAGAGAAGAGATGTTGCAATGCTGAGCCTGTGCATGTTGCAATGTTAGTTCCGAGCACTCATTAAAATTCTTAAAAGAATGATTCTTCTCAGATCCCCTGTCTATTTAAGATACATCAAAACTCATGTCTAATAATGAGTGTGTAAATTTGACTGTAACATTGGTTATCATTATTGTGCACGTGGCACCCTGAGGTTTTTTGTTCTTTTTTCTTTTTAGATTGGTTTTTTGTTTTCCAATTGATTGTTGGGAACAATGGTGACCAATGGTGGGGACAGTGGTGATCATTGATTTGCTGTTGGGAACAATTGTGATAAGTGATTGGTTGAGAGGAATAATGGTGATCAGTAATTTTTCTAGAGTAACAATGGTGATCAGTGATTAGTTGAGAGGAACAATGGTGATCAATAATTGATCAAGAGGAACAATGGTGATCAGTGATTGTTCGAGAGAAACAATGGAAGAAACAATGGAGGAACAATGGAGAAATCACCTGGAGTGATTATTGACTCCAGCCTATCATTTGATGCTGATGTAGATAATATTACTAGGATAGCCTTCTTTCATCTCAGAAATATTTCTAAGATAAGAAACATATTGTCACTACATGATGCAGAAATACTGGTTCATGCATTCGTCACCTCTAGATTAGATTACTGTAATGCCTTACTGTCTGGATGTTCCAGTAGGAATATAAATAAACTCCAGTTAGTCCAGAATGCAGCTGTTAGAGTCCTTACTAGAACTAGAAGATACGACCACATCACCCCGATCTTATTCACACTGCATTGGCTCCCTGTAAAATCTTGCATTAAGTTTAAAATAATTTTATTAACCTATAAAGCACTACACGGTCTTGCACCACAATATCTAAGCAACCTTCTGGTTTTATATGATCCGCTACGCCTACTCAGATCAAAAGGTGCAGGCTATTTGACCTTACCTAGAATAGTGAAGTCTACAGCAGGGGGAAGAGCCTTCGCTTATAGAGCCCCACAGTTATGGAACAGTCTTCCTATTAGTGTTCGGGACTCAGACACAGTCTCAGTGTTTAAATCTAGGCTTAAAACGTATTTGTTTACTCAAGCTTACCCTGACTAGATTCTATCTCACTACTTCACAGTCCTAATCGTTTTTCTCCCTCTCTCTCTCTTTTTGCCGAGCCACACACGAATTTATGGAGATATTGGAGATCCAGATCCCCTCTGCCTCTGGATGAGCCCAAATCTTCTGCTGGGACTACGGCTGCTCCTAAGGCCATACTTCTCATTTTCACATTATCTGTGTTACCTTCACATTCTCTGTTACCCAGATGAGGATGGGTTTCCCTTCTGAGTCGGGTTCCTCTCAAGGTTTCTTCCTCAAAAAACATCTTAGGGAGTTTTTCCTTGCCACCGTCGCCACTCAGTGGCTTGCTCAGTTGGGATAAATTCCATTTGTTTTATACCTGTTTGTTTCTGTTTATCTGTTTCTGACTGTTTATACCTATTTTTATTTCTGTAAAGCTGCTTTGAGACAATGACTATTGTAAAAAGCGCTATACAAATAAAATTGAATTGAATTGAATTGAATTGACAATGGTGATCAGTATTAACTGGTTATTAATGGTGATTAGTTGAGGGGAACAATGGTGATCAGTAATTTTTCTAGAGTAACAATGGTGATCTTTCATTGGTTGATAGGAGCAATGGTGATCAGTAATTGATCAAGAGGAGAAATGCTGATCATTGATTGGTTGAGTGGAACAATGGTGATCATTGATTGGTCGTTGGGAACATCAGCTCACATCTGCATCTCAGTCAGGTTATTCACTCTGGTGGTGAGTGGAGTGAATCTGCTCTCCAAACTCCAGTAGCTGTGGAATAGCTATATTGAGAGTAGGATAGTTAATAATATCTGCTCAAAAAAGTCACTAAATTTGTCACTAGGAAATAAAAACAAAAGGCCAAATCTAGAGACAAAAAAGGGACCAAATCTTGGCACACTGCCAGGACAATGCTGGTCTAGGACATTTACTCCTCTGACTGACATGACAGGATTCATTGGAACAGTCTGCTGATGCTGGGATCTCATGACCTTGTGATCAGTACACTGACACACCGCTGTTATTATAGGAGATTACTTTACATGCATTATCATTTGAAACCAGTCAGGGTCATGGTAAATCCAGAGTCTATTCTGGGAACACTGGGAATGAGGCATGGATGGGATGCCTGTCCATCAGGGCACCAGTCACACACACACATTTATACACAGAGACAATTTATCACAGCCTGCTGACACATTTTTAGGTTGTGAGAGGAAACTAGGGAATCTGAAGGAAACCCACATAGACGCACAGAGAACATGCTCAACACAACATGGACAGTAACTCAAGCTCAGTATCGAACCAGTGCCACAATGTCATTCATTAAAATACCTCAAATGAATATCATTCACCCAACATTCCTCTCTCAGCTGCTATCTCGTTCTTTTCCCCTCCAATGTATTCCTTTCCCCTTCCCTCTTTCTTTGTCCTTCGTCTGTTTTGATTTTCATGTTGCATGTTACTTTGGGGATATTTTGTGCCAGAACTAATTATAAAATTTAGACAATGTAGATAAAATATTGTTCAAAACAGTACTTCTATCAAATTTGATGTCAGTTACATTTCCATTTTCTATTTTCTAGATATCAATTTATCCATTTAAATTTATCCTCTCCTTTATTATTATCTAATATCAGTTTTAATTTACAAATGAGTTGCTTTTGTTTGTCATTTTGGTAATGCCTAGAAAAGGAAATTCAAATTAAAATGCAAATAATAAAATTAAAAAGATAAGAAAAGGGTAAATTAATAATAGTGACTTTAAAATATTATATATAAACTATTTTCCATATTGCTTATCTCAAGCTTTTGTCTTATATGTGTTGCTTCCCTTCCAACCCCTGTTGTATATTTTTACACGCCCCTCCCCCTCTCTTCGATCCCTTTCCCTTCATCCCCCCTTCTTCCCTCTGTCCTCATCCTCCTCTCCGTCTCTGTTTTTAGCGAGCTGGCAGAGGTTCACTGTTGATGAGTCAGTGTGCAGCTTGTCTACACTGGACAGCCTGAAGTCAGTCGATATTTAATTTGACCCCCCCCCCCTCTCTCTGATATTCTTTCCCTCCTCTCATTAGAATTACAAAGCAGCAACGGAAATTGAGTGGAAATCAAGCCTTTTTGAATAGTCCTGAGTCAGCAGAGTCAGTGCAACCTCCACCTCTTCTTCACCTCCTCTGTTTTCTGCCACGCTGCCTCTCTCTCAACCCTCCATCGTCCTTGCTTTTTCTACAATTTCACATTTCCTTGCAAGAGATGAATGTCAGCAGCAACACCAATTTGCACATATGTGATCACACAAATATTCACCCCCACCACCCTACCGCTCACGTTCACATACATATATACTAAAATTTAAGTTTAAAATAAGATAATATTAGAGTACAAAGACCCTGTATCTGTATTTGTAATGCTTGAATGAAAAATATTATAGCACAATTTCATGTTATTGAAAATATACAGCTTGACTTGGAATATGTACACACACACACACACACACACACACACACACACACATGTGTAAAGAAGATTGCGTGCGTCTCTTGTGTGGAATTAATTTGAATTGGTTGACAATGATGACAAAACTGCAGTTTGTAAATTCTTCACTGCTAAACCTTTACACCAGACGCTACAGCAGAGCTAGTGTGTATTTTTTGCCATGCATGTAAATGAATTAGTGCCTTTACACCGGATGCTGCAGCAGTCAATCGGGAGTTTTGACGTCGAGTCTAATTTCATTTTTTGTTGCACTGCTCGAGCTGCTCACGCTGAATTAAAGCACCTGTACACAGTTGAAAGATTTAAATGAAGATGAGTTGACAAAAAAGGTAGCCTATATATTACACAGAAAAATATATTCGTGGAGTAGTATATTTCATATCCAGTTAATGTTAATATGAGTTAATATAATAAAAAAATATATTAAGCCTATATATTACCAGTTTGATGTCAATTTTGAAGTAGAAATGCTTGTAATAGAATTCAGCCAATATTAATATGAATTCATTAAGTTAAGAAATCTTAACTGAATCTTTAGAATTTAGTTAATGTGTTAATGTTCATTTGAGTAATGTATTTTCTGTTTATGAGACCATAAAGGGAGAGAATAAAATTTTTATTTGAATTAATTATTATTCATTTAAAAGAAGGTATAAAAGGCAGAACCGCCAAACTATCGGTATTGGCCAATATCACTCTGAATAATCGGCTATCAGTATCGGCTGAAAAATTAAATATTGGTGCATTCTACCAAATACCATGCTATAATGGCTCATACCTGTATGCCTCTGTAAGACAGCTGAACATTAAGAAAAGAATTCACCTTCCAGCACGATAAGTGCAAATCTAAGTCAATAAAGAAATGGATTCAGAACAAGAAGAAGATCAGTGTTTTGGAATGGCCCATCCACAGCCCAGTCGTAATTGTATTGAAGACCTGTGTAATGACTTGAAGATGGCTTTGCACAAGAGTTCCCCTTGCAATTTGATAGATCTGGAGCATTTTTGCAAGGAAGAGTGAAATAAAATTACCAAATCAGGAAGTACTAAGTTGATAGACTATTGTTCCAAAAGACTGAGTGCTGTATTCCAAGCAAATGTGCTTTACCCAAAAAAAAAAATAAATAAATATATATATATATATATATATATATATATATATATATATATATATATATATATATATATATATATATATATATATATATATATATATATATATATATATATATATATATATATATATATATATTTAAAGGGTATACACACTTATGCAAGCAGGTCATTATTACACAGGGTACAACCGAACCCCCCCACCCAACCAAATTTATGTTTGTATCTCACTTTTTGTTGGTTGTTACATCTCATTAAAATTGGAAGAACATATTTTATATCACTAAACCTGACCGGTTGTGCAGAATTTTTATATCCACGGTACATATATCTTAAGCATTAGCTTATCGTGTTTGTCTTATTGGCTCTTTTCACACTGGGACAGCTGGGCATAATGTATATATCTACAAATGGAGATATATACATTATATATAAATATTTACATATACAGTATCTCACAAAAGTGAGCACACCACTCACATTTTTGTAAATATTTGATTATGTCTTATTATGTGACAACACTGAAGAAATGACACTATGCTACAATCTAAAGTAGTGAGTGTACAGCTTGTATAAGAGTGTAAATTCGCTGTCCCCTCAAAATAACTCAAAACACAGCCAGATGCTCAATAGGTTATAGTCCATCACCTTCACCCTCAGCTTCTTTAGCAAGGCAGTGGTCGTCTGGAGGTCTGTTAGGGGTCGTTATCATGCTGGAATACTGCATACTGATCATGCTCTGCTTCAGTATGTCACAGTACATGTTGGCATTCATAATTCCCTCAATGAACTGTAGCTCCCAAGTGCCGGCAGCACTTATGCAGCCCCAGACCATGACACTCCCACCACCAAGCCCCAAACCATGACACTCCCACACGTGTGGCGTATGGTCTGAGCACTGACAGGCTGACCCCCCACCCCTTCAACCTCTGCAACAATGCTGGCAGCACTCATACGTCTATTTCCCAAAGACAAGCTCTGGATATGAAGCCGAGCACGTGCACTGAACTTCTTCGGTCGACCATGGTGAGGCCTGTTCTGAGTGGAACCTCTCCTGTTAAACCGCTGTATGGTCTTGGCCAACGTGCTGCAGCTCAGTGTCAGGGTCTTGGCAATCATCTTATAGCCGAGGGCATCTTCATGTAGAGCGACAATTCTTTTCTTCAGATCCTAAGATAGGAGAGTTTTTTGCCATGAGGTGCCATGTTGAACTTCCAGTGACCAGTATGAGGGAGTGTGAGAGCGATGACACCAAATTTAACACACCTGCTCCCCATTCACACCTGAGACCTTATAACACTAACAAGTCACATGACACCGGGGAGGGAAAATGGCTAACTGGGCCCAATTGGGACATTTTCACATAGGGGTGTACTCACTTTTGCTGTCAGTGGTTTAGACATTAATGGCTGTGTGTTGAGTTATTTTGATGGGACAGCAAATTTACACTGTTACACAAGCTGTACACTCACTACTTTTACATTGTAGCAAAGTGCCATTTCTTCAGTGTTGTCACATTAAAAGATATAATCAAATATTTACAAAAATGTGAGTGGTGTACTCACTTTTGTGAGATACTGTATATGTAAATATTTATATATAATGTATATATCTCCATTTGTATTAAATAAATACATTTTGTTTCCCCAGAACATGTCCAACAGATATCTCAAGCAGACCACATGTCTGGAGATTTATTTATTGCATGACTGCGAGTGTGCTCAGTTGTTTTATAATAACACTTCCTTTAACAGTGCCATCTAAGGGCTGAATATGCTGCCAAAACTCAAAATTTGCCCCTTCCAAAACCCAATGTACTATTTAAAAGTAGGTAACATTCAGTAGGTAAGCACACTGGAAAATAAGTTGTAATAGTAAAAAATATATTTTTTAATGATAGAAAGATTTCTTATTTCCATAAATATTTCTTTCACCAAGGAGCCTAAATGTAAAAAATAAATAAATTAAAATCAATATGTTATTATATTATAATATTTTTATATTATATGTTATATTACAGATATTTTCAAACCTAAATCATAGTTGTGAGAATAAGTCGAGTGATTCACTGCAGTGGCACATCCAGAGATGGCCAAAGGAAAGCTTGAGTATCATAGCTGAGTTGTTGTGATTAAAAAATGGCTGCTCAAAAGATGCGATTATATTAACAAGTGGGAAAGTAATTATTGTTTAGTTTATGTTAACAATTTTCAATTATTGTCGCTTTCCTTTGTTTTTGTTTTTGTTTTCTTATTTTTTTCTCCCTACACTGAACATATTCTTCATAAAAACTCATTGGAGAAGTCTATGTATAAATTTGACCAGCCATTTTCAGATGTCATTTAATTTTAGTTATCCAAGAATGCTTAAAAACCCATGTGTATCTTCTGTGGTGATGTTTTGCCAGGCCTGTACTTTAGCCATTTTCAGTCCCTGCTTGATTTGGGGGTTTATTTGCCTTCAGTCTTGTCTTAAATAAGCAAAATGCAGCTCAAGGGATTTCACACATTGACTCAGTCAGTTGAGGAAATTCAGTTTTCTTGGCCCAGAAAACTCTACAGTTGCTTAGCAGTATGTTTTGAGTGAAGCATCATCCCACGGGATTTGAGGCATCTTAGTTATCAGTGTGGTTCTTCACGGTTCAGAATTTATCCTCCTTCTCACATCATCAATGTAGCCAAGTTTATCGGTTCATGGAAGCTACATGCCCATGCCACACTGCTGTTTTGCTTTAGAGCATAAGTAGTTCTTTTTTGTGTTCACTCTGGGACAAAGCATTCATCTATATCCTGCAGTAAACAGCTACAAGTGATGTTAGCAGATGTTTAACTCAGCCACACCTATTCACCTCCACTGTCTTTGTTTAACCCTTTATCCAAGCCTCTTTCTAGGACTGTCCCTCCAAGCACATGTATTCTTATAGTAAGAAACCATGTAAGGAGAAGAGCAGCTCATTATTAGCTGTGGATTATCCTCCCAGTTATGTTACATAGCTTGCATGATTATATTTCCAGGTAATAACACAAAAGCAGAGGAGATAAACTAGCATTCATATTTTAGGATGTTTTGGTCATTGTCAGCCATCTATTCATCCATCCATGAATGTCGCAGGAGAGCCTAGAGTCTATCCCATTGAACTCTGGGAACAAGGTGGGGGATAAAATGGATGGGGTGCCAACGCATCGAAAGGCACAATCGCACACACATTGAAACACCTACTCACACTCTATGGACAATTTGGAAATGCCAATCAACCTACAGTTTGCATGTCTCTGGACTGGGGGAGTACCCGGAGGAAACCCCCGTAGCATTGGAAGTGCATGCAAACTCCGCACACAGAGGACGAGAGAACGTATTCAAACCTCCAACACTGGAGGTGTGAGGCAACTTTACAGATTTAGATTTAGATCCCTAAGGAGCTAACCAGAGACAACAATGGTGAGATGACATGAATAAAGAAACCTAGGTATGAACCAGACTCAAAAAGGAACCCATCCTCTTCTGTGTAACAATGGATAGTGACATTACAAATAATTTCTCTTCCACATTTAAGTACTGTACTGCACATGAAGTCGAACAATAAGTGTGCTGAAAGTATGATCCGTTTGAGTGTCATAGTTTGTATCTACAGTATCCAGGTGAGATTAACCACTGAAGCCAGGGCAAAACTATTTTTTTTGGAAATGCACATCTTTATGGTGTCCACATGGGACCATCTCTACTGTCACTTTAATAATAACATCAATATTAGCAATAATAGCTGAAATCTTTGGCCTATCTTCAATCAATGCAAGTAAGTCATCTGCTGTTCATTTATGTGGTCTGCCCGTATAAGCCAGAGAGAAGAACCTCTGTGCCAAGAAGTTTCTTAATTGCTTACTACAACTGGATCCTATTGATATTTATTCTTTAGCGGCTGGTTATAGAACCAAGAGTAGTCATAGAAAAACATCACAGAGCATCTAATTTACCATTCAGAATGTAAAGACAGTTTAAGTCTGAGTGTTCTTTTTAGGCCCACTGCTTTTTTATTGATATATGCTCCCTCATGGTGGCTTAGTGGTTAGCACGTTCGTCTCACACCTCCAGGGTCCGGGGTTCGATTCCTGCCGGGGCCATGTGTGCGGAGTTTGCATGTTCTCCCCGTGCTGGGGGGTTTCCTCCGGGGACTCCGGTTTCCTCCCCCAGTCCAAAGACATGCATGGTAGGTTGATTGGCGTGTCTAAATTGTCCATTGTGTATGAATGTGTGAGTGTGTATGTGATTGTGCTCTGTGATGGACTGGTGCCCTGTCCAGGGTGTACCCCGCCTTGTGCCCTTGTGGATAGGCCTTGTGGATAGGCTCCAGGTTCCCCGTGACCCTGAAGAAGGAATAAGCGGTAGAAGAAGGATGGATGCTCCCTCTCTGTCAAATTATTCGTAAAACATAGAATTAGCTTCCACTGTTATGCTGATGATACACAGCTGTATGTTTCAGCGAAGCCAGATAACACACAGCAGCTAATTCTAATTTACCATTCAGAATGTAATGTTGAGGAATTTGTAAAGGACATTACCCATTGGATGCTTAGTAACTTCTGCTTACTTAATTCTGACAAGATAGAAGTACTTGTACTTGGACCACGTGTAGCTTGAAATAAGCTTTCTGATCTCATACCAAATCTGAATGGACTTTCTGTTTTGTCCTGTGCAGCAGTATAAGTGTGCTGGTGTGATTATTTACTCCAGTCTTTAATTTGACGCTCATGTAGATAATATTACTAGGATAACCTTCTTCCATTCTAAGATAAGAAATATAATGTCACTACATGATGCAGAAATATTAATTCATGCTTTTGTAACTTTTAATTCATGCTTTTGTCACCTCTAATCTAGATTTTTGTAATGCCTTACTGTCTGGCTGTTCCTGTAGGAGCACAAACATGCTCCAGTTTGTCCAGAATGCATAAGCAAGACTCCTTACTAGAACCAGAAAGTATGACCACATCACCCCGATCTTATCCACACTGCATTGGCTCCCAGTGAAATCCTGCATTAATTATAAAATACTACTACTGACCTATAAAGTACTAAATGGTTTTGCACCACAGGACCTAAGCAAACTTCTTCTATGATCTGCCCTACCTCTGGATGGAGCTCTCATCAACTGGAGGCTACAGCCTGGAGATTGCTTAGGATGGTACCACTTGAAGTACCATGGAAATGATTTTGGACTTCAATTCCACATGGACATGTTTGCTGTGGTTGCTGGGACTATGGTTGCTACTATGGCCTTGGTACTGCAATTGCCACATGCAGTTTTGCACTCAGGTCTCCTTTAGTGAACAGTGGGTTAGTTCAACAAAGACTTCATGCAAAAACCATAATGAACTTCCTTTTACTTTCACACTATCCGTTGTTACCCAGATGAGGATGGGGTTCACTTCTGAGTCTGGTTCCTCTCAAGATTTCTTCCTCATATCTTATGGAGTTGTTCCTTGCCATCGTCGCCACCGGCTTGCTCAGTAAGGATTAATCCACATCTGTATTCTTTGTTTATATATTTCTGTAAAGCTACTTTGAGACAATGTCCATTGTAAAAAGCACTATACAAAAAATGTAATTGAATTGCAATTTTAATTGTTCTTACAGTAGTTTTAAGTGTGAGTTAAATTGCTCATAAGGTTAAGCCTGCTAACTGGATTTGGAAACAAATATTTTTTGTTAATCTATTCTCAATTTAAAGAGAGAACTACTGTACCTCTAGCACTTAAATAAGCCATAAAGACAACAGTTAAAAGCTCTCAATTAGAATCAGCACGATAACGCACCTAGTTACAGATTTTATAGAGAGACAGTTATACAGCCAGCCACAGGATGGCACTGTTGCTCTGCAGAGTTACTTAACAAACAAATGGCTATTGGGAAAGTATGTTTTTCGTTCTCAGGCTGCAACGGCCTCAATCCAGGCCCTGTTTCATCACAATATTTAAGACACCCTCGCCAACTCGTCAACATTTCCCCTTAGGAAAATTCCTGCTACTGTCTAAAGGGCGGTTAATTATTTTTTCAGCTCTAGTAATGTTTGCGAGACGATCCCTTAGAGGCTTAAGGGATCAAGCTAACACCAGTGCAGTGTTTAGGAACTTCCCCCGAAGGCACTGTGTTGTGACGTAATTATAATTTTTAAAGAGCTTCTGAAAAAGCAAAATGTCTTAAATATCCAAAAGTCTGAAAAGGAGTAATACAATAAGCCTACTTAATATTTGCTGACATTATCCTGCCTTCGACTAAAGCTTGTAACTCAATCTCCGACTAGGAAAAACCAAAGAAAATGGCCCCTCAACTCACAAATTCCTACTTGGAAAAGTGGCAAGGTAGCTCAGCACGTGTCATCATGTCAACATGGCTGCTCACACCATCAACACTAAATAAAATATCAGTTCACTAGTTTAAAAGACTTTATAGTAGCATTTACTCTTAATCAATCCATCAATATAGATACATTAGTTAGTTCAAGCTAAAACATTGGCCATACAGTTTTGAGAAAGTAAATATCATAAACTCATGATCACTAATGTTAGCTGGCTAGCTTGTTGCTAAAAAAGTGTGACTTTCATGGTGAAATCAGTTTTTCTCCCCAGCACTTTGTAGCTTGAATGTGCCAAGCTTGAGAATGACATAATTCCCAGTTCAGACTTTGCATTTATGAGTTAAATTGAGAACAATCAAGACAACAGAACGCTTATATTTGTTTAGCAAATGTTTCTGTTATGTTTAAGTTAATAGGGCTAGGTAAAAAAAATTTCGATTCTCTGAATTTAATCGATCTTCAGTTTAATGAAACAATATCGATTTTGGAAATCCCTGAATCGATTCTTAATGCTTTACTTGAGAGGATGTGAATACTACCCGTAGTTCGCCTCTCGTCCTGAAGATGTCGCCATCTTTCATGTTTTTAAATATGAAAATTTCTTAAACAGGTTTCAAGTTGTTAATGAATTTCACTGTTGCACATTTACGATGTTTTTTTGTTTGTTTTTTACAGTCATGTGCAGTGTGCAGTTTGTGCTTACCTTGTGTGCACTTACAATGTTTGTTACTCAAAGTAAAAGTAAAAAGCAATTAAACATAATTGCATGGGCCCTATTGTTAAAGTAAATGTCATATTTCAGTAATATAGCTAAGTAGGAGGGTTTCAGTTACCAGCATTTATATTAAAACATGTCTGCAAAATGAACATTTTAAATGAAATATTGATAACTAATTGATATTGAATTGAATCTAATCGCCAAATTGGTGGCAATACCCAGTCCTATAAGTTAACATGAATTTATGGAAAATTGTATGTCAAATCTGTAGATACTGAAAGTTCTGCTTCCCATTAAACACTCTTTCCAATTGGCCCGCAAATGGCCTCCCATGCGATGTTGGTGATGCACACTTCCAAATTATAAAGGAAGGCAATGAGGGCATGTTGGAAATGAGGAAGAAAACAACCCGGGCTACTGTATACATCTACTGCTTGAATCGCTCCCACTCAATATGCACCAATTTCACACATTCGCACATAGGCTACTATGTAAGTCAGGCAGGAGGTGTATATTGGTTTGTGACAGCACTCTCTGTCAGGAGCCCATGGATGATCACTGTCTCTGTTTTATATCAGCATAAATTCTCTACATGATACCACTCAGTGGCCAGAGGTTGTAAGTGACCCTAATTCAGCCTTATGCAAGCACTGCAAAACGCCTGACCTAGTCATAAAATGTATACACTTTGAAAATAAGCATTTTTTTTCAGCACTTTTGATTTCACCATAGTCTCAGATTTTTACATTAGATTACATTTATGGCATTTGGCAAACAATCTTATCCAGAGCGTCTTACATTTATCTCATATATACATCTGAGCATTTCAGGGTTAAGGGCCTTGCTCAAGGGCCCAGGAGTGATAGCTTAATGGTGCTGGGATTTGAACTCAAAACTATCTGATCTGTAGTCCAACGTCTTAACCACTAAGTTACCACTGAACTTGTATGGACACACTGTAGGCTGCTGTCTACTTACAAGTGATGTCAGTAGTCACATACCGCCTTTAAAGTACTTAGTGAAAGGCACGTAATAGTGAAATGTGTGTGTGCGTGTGTGCGTGCATGTGTGTGTGCCTGCGTGCGAGTGTGTGTGTGTGTGAGAGAGAGAGAAATAGCACGACCAGGAGAGAGCTCTGCCATAATCAAGGTCAAACCAACCATATGGCTGGAAAATCTGTGTCAAAAAGCTTTTTTTTTTTTTTTTTTTAAATCTTTTTTAATTCTCCTAAATAAATGCTGTATTGTACAAGCTCTCAATTTTAATTGGAATGAGGCTCAGTTTCAAATCTTGTCTTGTGTTTTCACAACCAATTTATGAAAAACTCCAATAAAACCAATTGAATTTTTAAGATAAAGTCAGGGATTTTTCAGCATATCCACTGCATCAGGCTGTATGTTATCATTTCAGTGATGATGTAATTGAGTCTGGTGGGAAGTGTAACCATATTTATCTTGTTCAGTTTGTGGAACTATGCCTATAATTGGTAACTTATATAATCCAGTATGCTACTAAAATAAAATGAACAATAACGTAACTATTAATTCAGTAAATAAAGTGTTTTTTGTCTACAACATTTGCAACATTTAAGGAAACATTTTGATGGTGTTAATGATGTCAATCATTTAAAAAGCTCATTTGTGATATAACAGTACAATCATACTATAAAATAGTAATAAGAGGACAATAAGAAAGGAATTAAACATGATGGTTAGGTGCTGTTATAGGAGAATAATCAGCGATGGGGTGGTGTGTTGGAGACCACAGTTGGCTGTTTTCTGATAAGTGCACATGCAAGAGTGTTTTATTCCTTTTATACCACAGCAATTTGCCACTATGAATTTTCCAGTAATTAAAAATAAATGGCCATGTTGTCTATTAAATTTTACATTTTACACAGTTATATCAGGTATACACATTCACTCCCACATCAGCCTCTTCTTAAATCTCTCTTGAAGTTAATAACACAAGAATTCAGCTCACCATGTTACCGAGTAACTGGAAAGCCCAAATCCCTCCATCCTGAACACTCCATCAGTTACAAAGTGCTGACACTGGAGACTCTTTCCATTAATGTTACATAAATGTCTCCTCACAAAAATTTATGTTTCACCATATCAATGATTACAGCATTTTTTTTATAACAAAAAGAACTTGTCTATTATTACATTTAGTTTACATATGTTGAGCACCTGCTATGCTGTGCTGTTATAAAATTAAATAACACCTTCCGAACAATCAGATTCCAGAACTCAGAGGCAAAACTGTGGTTCAATATGCAAATGACATGCTGTGTGTAAATATCACAGTTTTATTCCATCAAATGAAATATTAAAAATTTGAATAGTGTTTCCAAAATAAATTATTTGTTTGGAATTTCAAACAGAAACATGACCCCTGCTTGAGAAAAGAATTTATGTGTACTTTTTTCTATATAATATACAATAGATGTTCATAACAAGGTGCATATATCTAATGGCATCTTCTCCAGATTTGGACCAAAGTATTTATTTCTACAACTAAATAGCTTAAAATTGTACATAAACAGCACACTCATGACCAAAAGATTTGTTAGGGTTAAAAGCAGCTCTGTGGTTCATTCCCATTTAATTAGATCATTCTGTGATCATTACTGACTGACGCTTTGGGAGAAACTTTTAGCCAGCTTTAAACTCACACTCTCTGATAGAAAGAGATGCCGACAGCTTTGAAGTGTGTGTTTCTGGAGCATGATGACTGCAGGGTCGTTTGAAGTTTGGCGTTACAATTGAATTACATCATGCTCGGCAGTGAAAAAGCACCTGCAGTTTGAAAGCAGAGATGTTAAATAAATGAAATAAAATAAGGAATTTGGTGATACCACTCACCTCGCTATCAAATAAAGATGCTATAAGATGTAATGTTTAAAGACTAATAGTTAAAGGATGTGTGTGTGTGTGTGTGTGTGTGTGTGTGTGTGTGTGTGTGTGTGTGTGTGTGTGTGTGTGTGTGTGTGTGCATGTGTATATTTCATCAGTGCACAATTGTGTATTCCAATTCATAGTGGAATACATTTGTGCATTTTATTATTGTGAAGATTGTGTGATTGTCCACTGATGCAATTACTGGTTATTATTCAGTTATTCATTTTAAATCATATTATTTGTGACTATGAATTATTCAGTAACTAAACTGAAACAAATAGGAAATATGCAACGGTGCTTGAAAGTTTGTGAACTTATATATTTTCTGTATTTCTGCATAAATATGACCTAAAACATCACCAGATTTGAACACAAGTTCTAAAAATAGAAAAAGAGAACCCAATTAAACAAATGATACAATAATATTATATTTGATATTTTTTTTATTGAGGAAAATGATCCAATATTAAATATCTGTGAGTGACAACGTTTTTTTTGCTTTTATATGTATATTTAATATGTATTGTTAAGTTGCTTTCAGTATCTGGTGTGACCCCCTTGTGCAGCAATAACTGCAACTAAACATTTCAGGTAACTGTTGATCAGTCCTGCACATCGGCTTGAAGGAATTTTAGTCCATTCCTCAGTAAAGAACAGCTTCAATTCTAGGATGTTGGTGAGTATCCTCACATGAACTGCTTTCTTCAGGTCTTTCCACAACATTTCTATTGGATTAAGGTCAGGACTTTGACTTGACCATTCCAAAACATTAATTTTATTTTGCTTTATACATTCTTTGGTAGAATGACGTGTGTTTAGAGTCATTGTCTTGCTGCATGATCCATTTTTTCTTAAGATTCAGTTCACAGACACATGTCCTGACATTTTCCTTTATAATTCGCTGTTATAATTCAGAATTCTTTGTTTCATCAATGATTTCAAGTCATCCTGTCCCAGTTGCAGCAAAACAGGCCCAAACCATGATACTACCTCCAACATGTTTCTCAGACAGGATAAGGATGTTATACCATTTAACTGCTTAAAGCGCCACATTGTGTTGTTGAGTTTAAAAATAAGATATGTACACAGCCACTGTGTGTATGTAGGTACTCATGTAATATATATTTGGAAAGCTAAGATTTGACTCATCTAAATTGTTTCAAGATACATTCACAACAGCAGCTACAATCAACATCTCGGTCAGACCACCAACATACAAACAAACCTACAAATTTAGGCAACTCACATATGAAGCCTCATAGTAGTCCACTGATCAATAACATCCCAGCAAAAACAGTCTTGTTACAATGGCAAAGGTCCAAATAATCCAACCAAGTAAATTGTTTTTAGTCCAAAACGCATTATTACTTCAATAAACACCCACGTACTTCTGCATCATTTCAAATTACCGGCAGGTATGCCTAATGTTTCATGTATTCTCCATTATAACATTGATTCACTTGTAAACATTACAGGTGTTTTTACATCAAAGTGGCCGCTGCACTCTGACCTTTCGAATGACACCTCATTTCAACCAATGGAAGCTTCCATGCTTTTAGAAGACTTTAGGTAACTCATGTAAGACAGCATGCTACTAAAATGAAATGGACAATAACTTAGCTATTAATTCAGTAAATAAAGTGTTTTCTGTCTGTAACATTTGTGCAGTTAACCATTTAAAAAGCTCATTTGTGATATTGTGACATAGGAAAATATATCACAATTAAAAATACAATTAAAAGAAATTTTTTTTTAGTATTTTTATCAAATTTGAACTTGGACTAGGCAAGCTTCATGCTGTGGTCCCATTATGTTTTCCAGTTAATAGCTCCCTCCAAAAATTGGTGGAAAAAACCCTTCTATTTCAGTGTGTTCAAACTTCTATTACTCAATACCAGTAGCACATACAGTGATTCTGACTTCTGGGGGAAGAACTGAGTGTCACCTTTCAAAAGAGACCAAAACCATGCATGTACTCCATATTGTTCAAGAACAGCTTTAATTTTCCTTTGGGTATGCCTTGGATAGGTGTTTTAGACTAATTTTACAGGATTGTTAAGTGGTTAATCCAGTAATTTCTATTTTGGTCTCATCCCTCCCCAAAACATTTTTCCTGTAGCCTTCTGGCTTGTCCACATGATCTTTAGCAAACTGCAGAAGGGCAATAATGTTCTTTTCCAGCCTGATGGGCATCAGCAACTCTTTTTCTGAGGTCCTCAGAACTCTCCATTGTTCATGCCATGATACACTTCCACAAACATGTGTTGTGAATATCAGACTCTGATAGATCTTTAAATAAAACTGGGTGCTCACTCACACCTGATTGTCATCCAATTGATTGAAAACACCTGACTCTTATTTCACCTTCAAATTAACCTCTAATCCTAGAGGTTTACATTCATTGTGCTCAATACATAAATTACTATATATAATAATTTTGTATTATATATATTATTACAGTATTACATGAAGTAGTTTTTCTTTATTGTTGTTGCTGTATTTTTACCTAATTGTGTATAGTTTTTGCCAGTCCTAAGTGTCTCCTATAGTAATAACACTCTTGGAGAGTGTTGTTTAATGTCTTTTTGTTAGGAAATACTGTACTGTAAATAGCATTTTAATTTACATGAAGTACTGTAACATAACCTTTACTACTGAGCAAAAAATAAAACACACACAAAACAACAACACCAAAAAAAAAACATTTTGTCCATGCTGATTACAAACAAATCTGTAAAACAACTTTTTTTTGTTCTTCCTAAAACCAATAAGAAAGGAACAACACAGCTTTTTTGTGTTTCGGTCAGCTGGTATTCTCTTCTATATCCAAAAGCAAAGCAGTTGCTCAGTCTGTTTGAGGCTCCACTTTTATGATTAATATTTAGCTGTATTTATGTCAATCCATAATCACAGATGTGCAGTTTTCTTTTTAAATCATATTCAACTTCACAGTGCACAAAATGAAGCTTTTATGCTGTACAGAGCTTCAGACTCCTCCAGGCTCTTAATCAGAGGCGAAGCAGCATTGCACCACGTGGCTCTGCATTACCAATAACTGAATTAGCACCAGGTCTGAGTGCTTTAGCAAAATTAGCTGTGTCTTTAAAGGGCTCATGTCTAATGTGGTTTTGTTCATACTGAGAGCTGGAGTGTGTGCATGTGTGCGTGTGTGTGTGTGTGTGTGTGTATGTGTGTGTGTATGTGTGTGTGTTTTGAAGCATTTTGTGTGTATTTATGGAACTAAATAGGACAGTGTTATACAATCCCACTAGCTCTCAGCCCATGCCAGGCTTGACTAACCCATTTATATCTTTCTGTCTCTTTCCCTCTTTTTCTTCTTCTCTTTCCTCATGCTTTATGAGGATCTTTCTCTTGTTATTCTTTCTTTTTCCTTCATTCTGGTCTTCCTGGTGCTTCCTCAGACCCTCCATAGTTTTCTCTCGCTGCCTCACTCATCTCTCACAGTATTGTCTGAGGTTGAAATCAGCTCAGGCTGGGCAGATTGGAGCAGACAGGAGAGAGAGAGAGAGAGAGAGAGAGAGGGAGAGGGAGAGAGAGAGAGAGAGAGAGAGAGAGAGAGAGAGCATGCTCAGTGCTGCCTAGCTGCATCAGTGCTGACCTAGAAATGGAGAGAGAGAGAGACATTAGGAGAGAGCACAAAGAAAAAGAGAAGGTTACTGGGAGGACAACACTGTGGTGTCTGTGGATAAATGTGTCTATTTGTGTGTGTGTGTGTGTGTGTGTGTGTGTGTGTGTGTGTGTGTGTGTGTGTGTGTTACATTCTGTGGTAGTGTATCACACAACACTGCACATCATTCTCATACTCTTGTGCAAAGCTGCAGGGGTCCATGGGGAGTCCACTTCACTCACTTCATCTCATTTGTGTGTGTGTGTGTGTGTGTGTGTGTGTGTGTACCCAGGCTCAGTCGTGGTATATCAGACTTGATAGACTGGCCATTAAAGTTGCCATCACAAGATGCAAATGGTGCAAGTGAGCTAGAAATCTTATTTGCTTGCTAGCTGTTGTACCTGATGCAGCTGATGTGGATCTGACACTCATTATACATTTACAGAAAATTTGTGCATGTGTGCATGTGGAATCGGTCCTGAGCACTGAATGAACACAACCAGTATTAGACTGTTCTGTTACAACACAGTGGACATTTACTGCAAGGAAAGAAATCAGTTTTGAATCAGAATGAATGTTTCAGGAAATTACAACAACAACAACAATAAAAATTCTGTCTGGTTACTGAACTATTATTAATATAATATATACTGTATATACTGTCTCATTCATGTTTGTCTCAGTAAATATGGCCAAGAACCCATAACACCTCAAAAAGTGATCTCCGGTCCTCCAATTCCATTGTCCTTCAGACTTCACATAGTTTCAGTTTACATAATATGAGTGTAAACATCTGATCTTAGAGAAGCCCAGTCTTTTAGTGTATTTAAATCTTCTCTTCAGACTTATTTCTTTAGGATAGCTTTTACTTGATGACCTATTCATATTACTATTATTGCTATTAATAATTAAATTGTAATTTAATTATTAACTGTTTATTTACACATGCTTATATACTCTTATACACGTCTTATAAGTGTATTATTATTATTATTATTATTATTATTATTATTATTATTATTATTATTATTATTATTATTATTATTATTATTATTATTATAAGAACTGCTTTCTTTCACTGACATTACAAATTCCATTCCCAATCATGTTTACTTGCCACTAATTGTTTCCAACAAAACATTTTATTTATTTATTTATTTTTAATGTAAAACTGGATGTTTCGTGCCAGTGATCTGCTCCAAAATGTTCATTCTGTCATGATGTTCAAAGGTTTGGCTTCTCATTGGAAACTGGTTCATTGAAGTGTGAAATGTGATCAAGAATACTTCAGAATGCAACGTTCACGATTCTAAAGCTCTTGGCCAGAAAAGTGTAAAAAACATATCAGATTTGTGTTAGAGACTACATTTGTGGTGTTTTCCGTTTGTAAGGATTAAATGTCTTTTGAGACATGGCATAATTCTATAATTTCACACCTTCCGTGTTTGTACAACAGTGTATCTGGAAAGAAAGCGTTCTTCATTTCAGGCTTTGGTTTACATTTTTTTATGCTTGTAATGAGAACTTCCTGCAGTGAAACAGAGCTGCTCTTCCCTGCCCCTTTTCCAACTTACACTGTATAGAAGTTAACAGAGGGGGCGGGGTCAGTTGGGGAAACTTAATGTTTATCATAATGTTTGTACTGCCTTAAAAGTGACACTTCAGAGACCTCTACTGGTGTAGTCTAGTTTGCTGTTTGTACTCTTGTAGATCTGTCCAAGCCTGGAAAATATTTATCTGCAAGTTCATTCACATCATAAGGTATTACTGGCAACATTTAATGTTGAAATATTAGACTCTATTATATTACTTATTCCCACTAACATGGTAGAGCACTCTCAGTGTTATAATAGCACAGAAGTTATATACCTATAAAAACACTTACAAATTGGGATGCATGTCCATGACATGCATGACATGTTAGACTAATGAAAAAAATCATAATTTTCATTATGTTAACTTTATAAAACTTATTGTTTATCTCTTTTTTTTTTTTTTTTTTTTTTTTTTTGCCTCAGCAGTACACATTTTTTGTTTGGAAGTGACTCATATATATCAAAAATGTATAAAAATCTGTGAAGTCTTTCAAATTGTGTTAACGAGCCATACCATAATTGCCTTATTAGTTCAAAATCAAAACATAATTCATTACTCTCATGTTTACAGCTAATAAATCATCAGACCAACATGCTATGCCTGGCCTTGCTCTTATTGTGAGTGAAAGATGGCATGATTCTTCTCAGTGCCAGCCAATGTGGACATCTGTTAGGTCATTTAGGTTGTAAATAAACCAGAGAGAGTTCTTGATCTCCTCAAGACAAGCAGCCTGCAAATGATGGAAATGTCTGCCTGCTTTGATGGGAATGTTTATGGCAAACATGGGAAATGTGTTTAAAAAAATAAATAAATACAGTATTTTATATATACAGACTGTCATGATTTCCCCCGTGTAGAAGAGTGCTCTAGCGCTTTTGCGCGAGCACCTGCTTTTCAATGTTGACAGCAGTAACATTCCGACACGTGTATAACCACGTCTTTTGTTGTTGTTGACGTCATGTCTCCGCCCCGTCTTGTCATGTGTTTCCAGGTCACGTGTGTTTCTGCATTGCCCGCAGCTGTTAGCAGTTGCGGGGATAATGATATCGGTGTGTATATATACCGCGAGCCATGCTACACACAATCCGGATAATTAGATTAGATTGTAGATAGATAGATTCTATGATAGTTACCAAAGTCTTTGTTCATGGCATGTTTCATAGTTCATGTTCATAGTCATAGTCAGTTAGCTTCTAGCATAGCTTATAGCTTAGCATACAATAGAGTTCGCTTAGCTTAGTTTATTGGGTTAATCATGTTTCTTGTTTTTCTTTTGTTTGATCTCCTCATTACAAATAAAGGTCTCATTCTAACTGCACTTGCATCCATTCCATCTTCCCTTACATCACGAGCCGTGACACAGACACACATACACACACACACACACACACACACACACACAGACACTGTATATATATATATATATATATATATATATATATATATATATATATATATATATATATATATATATATATATATATATATATCGAGTATTCTGCATTTTGTTCTGCACTGGAGGCTACTGTAGCTAGGGAAGGGAAGCTTATACAGTAGCTACCAGTTTTGCATCATGCATGCCACATCATCACACATCATGTTGTTCTGTAGTGGCATTTGTACATTTATAAAATACAGAATAGCCTAACATTAGCTTTTTACTTCTGCTGATAGTATTTAGGCTTGTGTTCAATTGTGAAGATTATCTTGATGAAAAAACTCGTAAGAATCATAAACTTTTGTTGGTCACAGAGCTTATTTTCTGCAGTAATTCAAAAGCCAATCCAAAAATCTAATTTTTTTCATCTTTTGTCGAGGGAAAACTGGGTGACACTAACTTCTTGGATGGCCTACAAAAAATTGTCATCCCTGCACGATTTACGACTTCCACATTAGTGTTGACACTTGAGAAGGGGACACCCCTCTCTCTTAATGCTGACCTAAAGTCCATATCTACGGCATGCAATAATTACATTTATGTTGGCAAAGCTGCCAGCGTGCATTTAACACCAGTCCCATTCACAAAGCGCAAGATTTTCTCAGGATAAAAATACATTGTGAGAAAACAACTTTTGTTTATGTTGAGATCACGAGAAAACAACTTTTTGTTAAGTCGAGATCATGAGAAAAGGTCTGGGTTATGCAAGTAACCCTGTTCCCTGAGAAGGGAACGATACGTTGCATTAGCTGAATGCTGTGGGAAGTGCCCTCGCACGTGAATGCTGTCTGAAGCTTGTGTAACAGCATGCCTATTTATAGGCCTGCCGTGATCAGGTAACGTGGCAATTAAGCATATTGCGTGATATATAAATGACACCTGTGAATTGCTCCGTCAGTCTCTATAATCTGAAGCGAAGATGCCATTCACAGACATGCCCCAGTATGCCAAAGCTACGCAATGTCTCGTTCTCAGGGAACAGGGTTACATGCGTAACCCAGATGTTCTCTTTTAAAGGGAATTCCATGTTGCGTTAGCTGAATTCTGTGGGAACAAGAATACCCACTCCGTCATACCGAGGGTACAGCCTGTTCAAAAAGATCCGAGCCTGAGGGTCACTGCAAGACACTCAAGAATGTATATCCAGGCTGTAAAATCAAATTAATGTGTGCAGCATAGTCCACCCTGCCACAGCACACACATCCTGTAAGGATACCCCTTTGGACAAAGCCTTTGAGGATCAACCCCCCTAGTGGAATGACCCCTTATGCTCAGAGGCGTAGTGAGACTGCATGCCTCATAAGCAATAGAGATTGCTTCCACTATCCAATTAGATATGCGCTGCTTCAACACAGCATCACCTCTACTGTCATCACCAAAGCCGACCAGCACAACAGCTGGCCGGAGCAGTGGACATAAGTACAGAGAGCCCTTACTGGACACAGTCGGTGCAATTTCTCTTGTTCCAGTATGAGGAACGGAGGAGGGCAGAAAGCCTGCAACATTACTAACTGGGCAGCAGATGTAGGCTCTTTAGGAATATAATCCAGCCTAGGATACAGGAAGGCCTTGGCTAATCCAGGGATAAATTCAAGGCAGGAAGGGGCAACAGAGAGCTTGCTGATCTCCTACCCACTTGAGAGATGTCAGGGCCAGCAAAAGAGCTACCTTTAGAGTCAGAGGCTGACTCTAAGGGCTCAAATGCTTCACCTGACAGACCTTCCAGGACCAAAGAAAGGTCCCAGGAAGGTATGCGTGATCTGCAGATGTGTCTAAAATCTATTAAATTCAATTAAATTTTTTTTGTACAGTGCTTTTTACAATGGTCATTGTCTCAAAGCAGCTTTACAGAAGTGTATAAACATGGAATAAAGATTTTAAATGTGTGAATTCATCCCAAGTGAGGAAGCTGGTGCGACGGTGTCAAGGAAAAACTCCCTAAGATGTTAAGAGGAAGAAACCTTGAGAGGTACCAGACCCAGAAGGGAACCCATCCTCATCTGGGTAACAACGGATAGTGTGAAAGTAAAAAATATATATATATATATATATATATTATGGTTTTGTATGAAGTCTGTTTGTTGAACTAGTCCACTGTTCAAAGGTTTCAGCTGCCTGAAACCATGCATAAACCTCAAAGTTAAAGGATGTTGCCACACAGAGGCTCCATCAATAGGGGCATGACTGGCTGAACTGGCGGCCACATAGACCCAGATTGTAGGAGGAGTCAACCCTGCTGAGAAATCCTTGTAAGAACTCCAGGACTGTAGCTATTGCACAGTTCACTGGGTCTAGCTGATGTTCCTCACACCATGAAACAAAAAGTTGCCACTTGAGCGCATACAATTTTGTTGTGGATGGCATTCTAGCATTCTACATGTTCTCTATAACCTCAGTTGTGAAACCAGAACCTATGAGCTGGTGAACCTCAGGGGTCAGACTCACAGTTTCCACAGTTCCGGCCGAAGGTTGATAAATCAGCCCTCCGGCTTGAGACAGTAGATCCTTGTGGATAGTAGATCCCTGCCTAGCAGGGATATCGTCTCTGAGAATTATATTCGAGATGGCCAATAAGGTGCTACTAGCAGCAGACGTAGAAAATCTTGGCGAACTCTCGCTAGAACTTGTGGGAGCAGAACAATTATGGGAAAAGCATATAGACCTCGGCCACACGCGCACCATGGCGTCCAGCCCTAATGGTGCGGGAGGAGTGAGGGCAGTGTGTTGTCTCCTCAGAAGCAAACACATCCACTTCGGCTTGGCCAAACCTCTGCAATATGGACTCCTCCACTTGTGGATGGAGCCACCAATCCCTGTGCCTCAGCCCTTGCCTCAACAGGATGTCTGCCCCCACATTCCAGTTGCCCAGGATGTACATTCCACTCACTGACAAAAACTTTCCCTCTGCCCAGAGAAGAATTAGTTGCACTTGCCTGAACAGCAGGCGCGAACATAATCCTCCCTGGTGGTCGATATATGAGACCACTGCTGTGTCGTCTGTCAACACATGGTGACCTCTCAATTGAGGAAGAAAGAATTTCAGTGCTAGAAATATGGCCCGCATTTCTAGGCAATTTATATCCCATTCCAGATGAGGGCTGCTCCAGAGACTGGGAGCTGGACAGCAGCTTAAGACCGTGCCCCAGCCATAAGGGAGGTGTCTGTCATTACCATCTTGCGATAAGGAGACACCCCTAGAGTGTGACCCATGGCTAGAAACTGGGGACATTTCCAAATTCTCAGAGCATGTAGACATCGCTACATGACACGATTACTCTCAGAGGTTTTTGTCCTCCAACCCCAAACTTTTCAGCCACCACTGAAAAGGTCTCCTGTGCAATAGGCCCAACGGTATGACATTGGCTGCTGCTGCCATAAGCTCCAACAGTCTTTCTTAGAGCCTGGAGGGGATGCCAAGATCCAGCTTTATCTTGTTCAATGTTGATAGGATTGAAACTTCGTATGTTGGTTATAGAAACGCCCTAATTGTAATAGAATCCTCATAACCCCTACAAAAGTTGTCCACTGCACTGGAGAAAACATAATTTTCTGAAGTTCAACCTGAGCCCCAAGCTCTTCATGTGGGCAAGAACAGTTCCAGTACCCTGGATCATGCTAGAATTTACCAGTCATCTAGGTAGTTTAGTACACGGATGCCCTGGAGTCACAATGGAGCAAGAATGACAACCATGAACTTTGTGAAGGTGCGAGGGAATAAAGCTAACTCGAAGGGAAGAACCCGATATTGGTATGAGTTGTCTCCAAATGCAGACCTCAGGAACTTCCTGTGACTGAGCAATATTTCTATGTGGAAATATGCACATTTTAGATTTTTCATCACAAACCAGTCCTCAAACTGTATCTGTGGAATGATAAGTTTTGGATTCAGCATCTTGAACCTGTATGTCCGAAGAGTATAGTTCAGATGACACAGATCTAATGTCTGCATACTCCTCTCTTTTATTGCAGACCAGGAAATAATGGCTGTAAAAATCTCCCTCTGTCAGGGAATGGGGTACATGTTCTTTGGCCCCTTTGTCAAGAGGGTTTTTACTTCCTGCACTGTGGCACAGCTGTGGCTCAGCTGGTAGAGCGGGCTGTCCACTAACCGTAGGGTTGGTGGTTTGATTTCCAGCCCGCATGACTCCACATGCCGATATGTCCTTGGGCATGACACTGAACCCCAAGTGGCTCCCGAAGGCAAGTTAGCGCCTTGCATTGCAGCTCTGCTACCATTGGTGTGTGAGTGTGTGTTTGAATGGGTAAATGAGACACAGTGTAAAGCGCTTTGGATAAAAGTGATATAGAAGTGCGCCATTTACCATTTACCACTAACGATGGGCTCTGCTCTATGCTGACTACTGTGGTGAGCTCACCTCTGAACCGTGGGTAGTTGTGCTCTGAACTGGACTCGGTAACGCTTTTCTACAGTAGACAGAACTCATGGAGACATATGTGTCAATAGTTTCCATTCTGCCAGTTGGTCTTTTAGTGACATTAACTTTTCCACATTCTATTGGAGAGAAAGCATCAGATTTTCATTGCCTTGTGACACCTCGCTGACCAGAGAACACTGAAAACTTGGCAAAGCCTTGGCTAGTGGAAGCCCTACAGTAACACTTGGGGCTAACTGCCCTAACAACCTCATGTCCCCTGATACGTCCCTCCATGGCCCCTCAGGACTGCTCCTCCTTGTTTTGGCCTTCAGGACCATTCTCAGATCAGGCCTAGTAGCCGGCCATGACTGTGGCCACCCGGTTCCCCTGGCTGTCTGCGGGGGATGTCGAGATCACTCAGCAGGTCCACTTGGCATGCCTGCAACATTGCCATTGTATGCAGTGACCCACAAGCAAGACACACTACTGCACAGGCCTTGCACACCAATGCCACGGTGGCCTTACATGGCTTGGATGTCAAAGCTGGCCCCCCTAAATTACTTACTGTAAATGGAGAGAGGTAGCTCACAGCGCCTCCTCCACTTTCAGCATAGCTAAATAGCCATGCCGTTCATTCCCCACCATGGCCAAATAATTGCGGGATTATAAATATGGCTTATGCATGGTTTTCCCCAGAAGCTTGGAGTGTGTTTTCTGCAATGTGAAGGATTTCACTGGGGAGAAAAAAAATCTCATCCAGCATTAGTAATTACTTAAAGCAGCTCTTTATATGCTGCTCTCAGTTTTTAGTACATCCTTCTTGCTCCTCAGAGTCAGAGATTATTATTATTTCTATTTTGTGTGTGTATGTGTGTGTGTGTGTGTGTGTGTTTGGGTTTTCAATTTTTTTCGCCTTTCCATAGCAGAAGGAGGTGTTGCGACACAGGATCTAAAAAACCAGCAGAGAGCCGGACCCAGAAGACAGAGCAAGAGATAGAGCAGCGCTCATGTCCGGCTCCTCTTAAAGATCCATACGAGAACCCCCGGACCTGAGACGGCTGGCTGGCTTGGCCGCGACCACCCAGATCGACGAGGCTCTGAAACCCAACACGCTTCAGCCGAGAAGAGAGCGAGTCATGAGCGGAGCTGCCTAATTGTAAGGTGTTCACAATGCGCACAGTCAGACCTCTTGAGGGCTGCCGTAGCAGGCTCCATCCCTAGACACAGAAAGTGTGCAATCCTCCCCACGATGAAACGGGAGCAAGGCGTAATACACTTCCTGAATTCTCTCATTAGTTCCCACAATGTTTAGCTAACGCAATGTGGAGTTCAATTTGAAAGAGAAAATTAAGTCAAGATCACAACAAAATTAAGTTGATATCACAACAACATGATTCAGGTGCTCGTGGTCATGTGACATGGTATGTGCAGTGAGCATGTGATGTGCAAAGGCTTATGGGTGATGTAGTTTTGTAGTAAAAATGGACAAAAGTACTGTATGCTGTTGAGATAAATCTTTCACACTGAATCCGTTTCTTCCTCACAAAAAAAACCACGCAAAACACGCAACATGAGGCTCATATAGGTCAAATTGTATGTTATAAGTGATTCTATGGAAGCCCTTAGTAGCCATGCATCATTAATTTTTTTCCTTTGTTGTTTTCTCGTGATCTCTACTTAATTTTGTCATGATCTTGACATAAAAAAAAGTTGTTATCTTGTGATCTTGACAAAACAAGTTGTTTTCTGGTGATCTCGACATTCTGATCTCGACATTTATGGTGGACCGACACTCGACGCGAGAGGTAAAAGAATCGCTCCTTCTCCGACTGACACACCGGCGCGAAGCATGCAGCCCCGCGCCGGACCCAACACTAACTGGAAGGGCCGTCATGGCGGGGTGGAACTGACGTGAGAATTCCACCACTACAACATAGATAGTTACCCCCTCCCCCAAGTGGACGACCTTGTGGAGCGTCTGGGGAGGGCCCACTTCATATCCACCCTGGACCTTACAAAATGGTACTGGGAAGTTGCCCTCGCCCCCGATGCAAAGCCCGAGACGGCCTTTAGCATGTCCACCGGCCACTGGCAGTACCGGGTCCTCCCCTTTGGACTACACGGGGCACCAGCCACCTTCCAACGGCTGATGGACATCATCCTACGACCCCATCGCAGCTTTGCACTTAGATGATGTAGTCATCCATTCCTCCACATGGTCGGACCACCTATTACATCTGGGAGAGGTCCTGAAGGGACTCCGGAATGCTGGCCTGACAGCCAACCCCAAGAAATGTCACCTAGGGTTAACCGAGGCACAGTACCTGGGATACCGCATTGGGCAAGGGTCGCTGAAACCACAGGCGAAGAAGATCAAAGAAAAAGCAGGGACGTGCCTTTTTGGGGTTGGCGGGGTATTATCGAAGGTTTGTGCATAATTTCTCAGTGATAGCTTCCCCTTTCTCAGATCTCACAAAAAGGGCCAGCCGAGGGTGAAGTGGTCAGCCAAGGCAGAGAGGCCCTTCCAAGCCCTGAAAGAGACCAAGAGACCCTCACCAGCGCCCAAGTGTTGCGGAATCCGGACTTTTCGCACCTATTCACGTTACACACTGATGTGTCTGAAACCGGGTTGGGCACAGTCCTCTCTCAAATCTTCCAGGGAGAAGAGCACCCGGTACTCTACATCAGCCAGAAGCTGTCCCCCGCTGAAAAAAGGTACACAGCCATAGAACGGGAGGCCTTGGCGATAAAGTGGGCCATCGAGGAGTTACTGTATGGAGATTTGAGTACCGACTCACCGACACGGTGTGCATTCGAAGAGTGAGCAAGAGGTATTCCATCCGCTGATGCGGAATCCCGTATTTTAGTGTGACTAATCTCTCTCTCTCTCTCTCTCTCTCTCTCTCATCGAGGACGACAGCAGCTGAGACGACACGCCACGCTGAGGGACGGCACGGGAACCCTGAGGCTCCTTCCGGGAATCCCCCTGACACGCCCCTGCGAGCGTCACGACATCAGCCCGCCTCCGCAGCCTTACACACCCACACACACACACCCTTACTCTGCTGAAGAAAAAATAAAACCTCAGTTTTTGCTGCCTGTTAACCAGTTCTCCGTGTCTCTGTGCTCTGCCCTTTTGTCCACGGGATATTTCCCCCTTTTACAACTGAGATACTAAATAAAACAACAAAGCTGTTTGATGCAACTGCAATAATTTCTATATGCAATCTGCAAGATGGTAAAGCTTCCCTTGTTTGTTATCTGCATTAGCTTCTTAGCAAAAGGACAAAAATTAAGAGACAAACTTTGAACACTAAACATGTACTGACTGACATTTAGTATTGTATGAAGTACATTTTCGGTCACACTATACCTTTAAAGCCAGCAGTTTGGCTGGGTGCTGTGGGGCTGTTGGGTCATCAAAAATGTATTAGCCATTTTCGTATTAATATTTCACACAGGCGAACTCTCCATCACCAGCAGAGCACCAACCATGCAATAACCGCAGAGAGAAGGGTGGTGGAGGTGGGGGACCCACTGTAAAAAAAGATACATAGTGAAATTAATAATAAATGACTACAAGTAATTTTATTTTTTTAGATGCCATGACTCTTGCCCTTACCCACTTTTAAACAACATCAGGTCAAATAAATCTATTTGACTACAAGCAGAGTTGGGTAGTAACGCGCCACATTTACTTGAGTAACATTTTGAAATAAAAAAGAGTACTTTTAAGAGTACTTTTAATTGGCCATACTTCTCAATTATTTTTAAGCACAGAAATTTTACTTCACTACATCTGGTGGCATTGTTCTGTTTCTGTTAAATGTTAATGAATATATTTAGTATTAATAATTTGTTTATATCACGTATAATGAGGTCACAAGTCTTGCGATACGCTGCAGTGGTTTGAGTGTGGATGCAACAACCGTTCACTTTTTTATAGGTTTAGTCCTGCATAGGGGGAGAAGCAAGAGGATGTAGGGCACACACACGCGCACCCACACCCACACCCACACTCTCTTTTGGTGTGTGTGTGTGTGTGTGTGTGTGTGTGTGTGTGTGTGTGAGAGAGAGAGATTATGTGTTGACACTGACAACTTGTGTGTTATTGTACCCATCACACGCCTGGGATGTACTGGTTCATACTATGCTACACAGGTTTTATATCATTTAAACAGAGCAAACAGATTTTTAAGTAGAGGTGTGACTTACAGTTCTCTACATAGTCTGAGATTCAGGATTTTCCCTACATTTTAATCAGATCTGAAGTAACTAGTAACTTGCCACTTGAGTAGTCTTCTCATTGGATACTTCATTACTCTTACTCAAGTGATTATGAACATTATTATTTCACTGTTACTTGAGTAATTTATAAGGAGTTTTACTTGTACTTGAGTAAAATTTTGCCTACTCTACACACCCCTGACTACAAGTAACAACATTATCCTCTATCTAAATGATTAAAGATATGTAAATGACACATTCTGTCCGTAGCATTATACAGTTCTACCTGGATTAAGAATGAATGGGAGACAGAACTTTGGAATACTAAGGTCACAAGATGGTTTTAACTTCACTTAGTGATTTCCCACATGACACAGTTAATTTACTGAAAGTGACATATTGCAGAGCTCTGTACTGCATTGTACAGCCAGTTTGGGTTGCTAGAAGCATCATGAAATGGGAGAGTTAGAAATCTTCTGTGAGAGAGAAACATTAATTTAGCACCATCTCTAGAGCTCTTATGTCTGGCTCTACTGCTCTCTTAAAAACATTTATATGGTAAATAGTGCTGAAGGAGAGTTTAGCATGTGTGTTTTCAGAACAGAATGCCTGTGTGTGTGTGTATATATGTGTGTGTGAGAGGCGTACATTGACAGTGCTTTAGATTTTGATATATGTGTCAGGTCTCTGGTACACCCATATAAACAATCATAATGTGTCTGAAAAACACATAAGAGATAGAGATAGAGAGAGAGAGAGAGAGAGAGAGAGAGAGAGAGAGAAAAGAGAGAACTATTTGACAATTGAGAATCAGTTTTTCCACATTACAGCACCATCTGGTGCTGAAATTATGAAACTGCATACGCCAATGTTGTTGAACGTAATCTACAACTAAGTAAGTACTAAGTATCCGGAAATGTGTATTCATCACATACATTAGGGTTTTGCAGATTAGAAGATGTTATAAAATGAAAGCCAAATAACTACAAAAATCAAGACTAGTGTGTAAGAGCTAACTAGCTTACTGTGGTGATTAGATTTATTTAGTCAACATTAAGATTAGCTGTGGTTACGATGAGTTTGTTTGAGTGCACTGAGCTCATTGTAATGTTCATGGAACCAGTTTGTGGTGAGTTTAAGACATGGTGCATGTGCATTAACATACTGGAAGCAGCCATGATAAGATAAATTGTGAACATAAACAGATACCTGTAGTCAGCAACAATACACAGATATCCTGTGACATTCAATATGGGACCAAATGTGTGCCAACAAAACATTCCCTACCCTATTATACCACCACCAGTAGACACTGACACAAGGCAGGTTGGGTTCATTTATTCTCGATCCATCCATCCATCCATCCATCCATCCATCCATTCATCCATTTTATATACCATTTATCCTTCAGGATCAGGTATATCCTCCTTGAGCCTATCCCAGGAGACACAAGGCAGGGTACACTCTGGACGGGGTGCCAATCCATCACAGGACAATCACACACCCATTCACACACTACGGACACTTTGGACATGCCAATCAGCCTACCATGCAGACAGAGGATGCCCCCGCAGAACACACAAACTACACACACACAGGGCAGTGGCAGGAATCAAACCACTGACCCTTGTGGTGTGAGGCAAATGTGCTAAGCCACCATGCGCCCTGGATTCATGATGTTGAGAAATTCTGACCCTACCATCTGCATATTCTGGCAGAAATTGAGACAAGCAACATTATTCAATCTTAAACTACCTGGTTTGGGTGAACATGTGGCCACTATAGTCTCAGATTCCTGTTCTTGGCAAACAGGAATGCGACCCGATGTAGTCTTTGGTTGTTGTAGCATGTTGTGTATTCTGAGATTTTTTTCAGGTCACCATAGTTATTTATTTCAGAGTATTTATTACCATAGCCTTTTTGTCAGAACGAATCAGTCTGCATTTCCAGCTGCAACCCTGCTGCTCCCTGGATGTTTTCTGTTTTTTACACCATTCTGTGTAACTCTATAAACTATTAGTCACCAACCCTGTTCCTGGAGCTCTACGTTCCTGAAGACTTTAGCTCCAACCATAGTTGTGCCCTACTGGCCATCTAATCATTGCCTTAAGAGGTTCTTGCTCAACTAAAACAGGTGTGTTAGATTTTGGTTGGAGATGAAACCTGCAGGAGAGGGTTGGTGACCACTGCTGTCATATACTCAATACGTTTACATGGACAACAATAATCCACTCTTAATCTAATTAAGACCATACTTTGATTAAGAAACTACCATGTAAACACCAACCTTAATCTAATTAAGGTCATAATCTAAGTAAGCTCTAATCAAATTAAGACAGGTGGAGTACTCCTGTTTTAATCGTATTATAGACGTGCATTACAGACATGTAAACACCTTAATCACATTATGAACGTTGTGTGAGAGTTTTCACCGCATTTTGCGACAGGACACGAACACACACGGCAGTTTTACGTTTTAGGGCGAACAAAGGAGTTCGGCTGTGTCCCAAACTGCATACTTTCCTCCTATAGGCCTGTAGTGGGGAAATAGACATGTATCTCGGCCACTATACAGTAGGTAAGTATGCGATTTGAGATGCAGCCCACAGCGTCAACCTGTCGTCTATTTGCAAGTACAGCATGACTGATAATTAACTGCACTTAAAGCATCTGTAAAAAATTAAACAAAAACACCCAAAACTGTATACGGCACCATAACAAAGACCAACTGTATGTTGATACGTGAAATTTTGGAGTGATGTCGAACATCGTGGCGCGGTGACGTAATGACACGGGCTCTTAATCTAATTATGATCTATAACGTGTAAAACGGGAACATGACAGGAGTATTCTAAAAGCTACTCATGTAAACACCTTAATCACATTATTACCTTACTTAGATTAAGGTCAATAATTTGATTATTGCTGTCCATGTAAATGTAGTCACTGTTGTGTGTGAAAATACCTGGAGATCAGCAGTTTCTGAAAAACTTAAACCAACAACCATGCCATGGTCAGAGTCAGTGTGAGAGCACATTTCCCCCATTCTGATATTTAATGCAGATACTCTTTACCTGTGTCTGCATGATTTTATGTATTATGCTGCTGCCACTTCATTAGCTAATTTGATAATTGACTGAATGAGCAACTGTGTCCCTATTAAAGTAACTGGTGAGTGTTTGCATACATGTATGTACAGTATGTACATGCAAACAGAAAGAGAGAGAGAGCACAATGAGGAGAGGAGATAGATGTACAGCGCCCTCCACTAATACTGCCACCCTTGGTAAATATGAGCAAATCTTTATTGTTTAACCTTTTGATATTTTTTTTTTTAAATCTCAAAAATACTCTGCTCTCGTGGATATCAAACAATTGCAAACACACCACAGGTTTATCAAAGAAAAACAAACAAAAAAATCTTTGTTAATTATAGGTGTGCAACAATTATTGGAACCTTTTAGTCAATACTTTGTGCAACCTCCCTTCTTCTCCAGTAATGCCTGATGAGTTTGGAGAATACATGGCAAGGGAACTGAGATCATTCCTCCATAAAGAATCCTTCTAGATCCTTCACATTTTGAGGTCCATGCTTGTGGTCTCTCATCTTCAGTTCACCCCACAGGTATTCTATGGGTTTTCTACAGGTTTTCAGGGGACTGGGATGACCATGGCAGGACCTTGATTTTGTGGTCAGTAGACCATTGTTGTGTTGATTTTGGTGTATGTTTTGGATCATTGTCCTGCTGGAAGATCCAACCATGGCCCATGACCCATTTATGTTCAAACACCATGTAAAAGTGAATTTTGCATAATAGGTCTCCTTTAATTTATGCCTTTTAATTTTATGTATCGTGTCTGAAGTGGCATTTTAGATGCAGTACAGACATGTAGTATAAAAATGCCTGGTGCATCGTACACTTTGGTGCAACATATCGATCAGGAACTATGATAATATAAGTTATTGAACGATAGAACAGAACATGAACCTTGGATCACAATATATCTAAGTCGATTCAGTAGATAAGCAGTGAGGTATTATTACTCAACTCTTAGACATTCATACACATAATTCTATGAAAACCTGTCACTGTGAAAGGGAACACACACACACACACACACACCAAAGTGTACACTGTACACTCACCTGTAATATCATTACTAAAAAAGCAATCCATTATTACAGTAGCTATTGGTATTATGTTCACCTCCACAGGGCCTAAAGCAGCTCCCGGTCACACAGGCATCTCATTTAAGAGCTTGTGTGTGTGTGTGTGTGTGTGTGTGTGTGTGTGTGTGTGTGTGTGTGTGTGTGTGTGTGTGTGTTTGTGTGTGTGTGCATGTGTGTGTGTGTGTGTGTGTGTGTGTGTGTGTGTGTGTGTGTGTGTGTGTGTGTGTGTTTGTGTGTGAGAGAGAGGGATAGAGAGAAAGAGAGAGAGAGAGAGAGAGAGAGAGAGTCAGAGGGAGAGAGAGAGAATGAGAGAGAAACCGATCGATCCAGCCATTGCCAGCACCAGGCCCTGAGAGACAAGAAGCAGAGAGAAAAGGAGGGGGATTGAGTGAGAGAGACAAACAGAAAGACAGAAAGAGAGAGAGTAATGCAGAGAGAAGGAGAGAGAGAGTCGCACAGCTATTCAAGCTAACTCGTTATGTCCAGGGCTTATTGGAAAGCAGTCCGACTAAGGCCCAGTACTGAAATTAGTTATTGATCTAGCCCTCCCATCCCCAGCCTCCCTCTCTTCCTCCCTCCTCCACACGTTAGGCTTCAGGACCGCAGAACCACCTTCTGCTGATTCTTACTCTTTCATTTGTTCCTTCTTTCTCTAATCTGTTCTTCAACACTACCTCTATATATTTATACCTACCATACACCATGCATCACCCTGGTCCTTTGTTTCTAGAACTGTGGTTTGATCGTTTCACTATGCTTCATATACTTCCTTCCTCTCTTTCCTTTCCTCTTTCTCTCTCTCTCTCCTTCTCTCTCACTCTTCTCTTCTCTCTCTCTCACACACACACACACATGCACAAACACACACACACACACATGCCTGCACACATGCACATCCTACCTGCCATTTTCTCTTCCACAAACCTCCATCTCCATCCATCTTCTAATCTCACATCTTTGCGTAGTCCTTTACTTTTCCCCTATTCTTATTCTCACATTATGTTAGTAGAAATGCATGAATTATTACCAATTTACTGCTAAAATCCGATTATTTTCAGTTAACAGATTATTTTAAACACTGTTGTTGTTTCTTCATCTTTCCCTTTTCTCCAGGCTGCATCAATGCTGCTACCACACACAAACACCAGCTATGATTAAAAGAACAGAGAGACAGATAGAGAGAGAGAGAGAGAGAGAGAGAGAGAAGATAGAAGATAATGATATGTGAACAGACAAACACACACAAATCCAATATAACACATAAGAAAAAGCCATACGTACATTCGAGCTTCAAGCACAGAGCATTTTCACTCAACACAGATTTGGCAATACATAATAGTCTTTATAATCTTAACATTCCTTACAATATAAATAAATAAATAAATACTTAAAATAATCACAAAGTATTAAGTCCAGTAATTAATTCACTAGCATAGAACTTTACATTTCTGAACTCAAAAGCATGGTGTTTAACCCAAAAGCAATAGTTAACCCCAGTGTAAACAAAGCTGTAAAATCATATTTTCATAAAATGTATTTAAACCAAAGACTTTGTCAGAAAGTCGTCATAAAAGTGAATTGTGGGTGGAAATACATATGAGTTCAGTTTGCAATATCATAATATAAGTTCCAAAGCTTTGGACCAATCATGTTTGACATACAGAATGACATCATATTCATCATAATATTTTTGATACAGGACCTGTGGGCTTAGCTAGGCAAGTAGCTATTTTAGCTGATCTTAGTGAAGAGCAAAATACAGTGGGAGAAATAATACTGATGTCTGGTGAAAATTTCATGTGAATAACCTCATTGAATATATATTTACTGAAAATGTTGGTGGGTTCAATACTTAACTCAAGACATCCAGAAATATAAAGAATTCACAACATTAAAGTCCATAAATAAAGTTATATCTAATAAAGTGGAATGACACAGGAAAGAAGTATTGAACACGCTAAGAAAAAGCAGTTCTCCAAGGCAAGGTAAGGCAAGGAACCATCTGAAATCTGTAAGTAATTATACCCCCTATCTGTGCAAATTAATATCAGCTGGGTTTGTAAATTGATGGTCTATAAAATGGCTTTTCATTACCACGGTGTCACACAAGAAACATCTCATGATGGGTAAAAGAAAAGAGCTCTCCCACAACTGTCACAACCTTATTGTTGCGAAACATATTGATACAGATGTATTTCAATACTTCTGAATCTTCCAGTAAACACCATTGGGGCCATTATCTGCAGGTGGAGGAAACATCACTCCGTCATAAACCAGCCACGCACAAGAACACTCGGAGACAGCAGGTAACATCATCACAGAAAAAACAATAGGCAATGCACTCCACTGCTAACGCTCACCACACAAGACTACATTACTAAAGAAAAGGCATGTCAAAGCTCGTTTAAAGTTTGCTATAACTCATTTGAACAAGCCTATGAAACACTGTCAGAGTGTAGTCTGGTAAGACAAGAGCAAAATGTAACTTTTTGGCTGTCATACTACCAACCATGTTTGGAGAAGAAATGGCACTGCACATCACCCTTAAAACACTACACCAACAGTGAAGTGTGGAGCTGGAAGCATCATGGTGTGCGGTTTTTCATCGCATGGTACTGGCAGATTTTATATAACTGAAGGTACAATGAATTGAGCCCTTTTACTGGGAGATTCTTGAAAAGAATTTCTCTTTCTCTCTACTGCCATCCACCAGGATGATGAAGATGACATGTGGGTGGACATTCCAGCATGACAACGATCCAAAGCATACAACAAAGGAAACGCTCAATTGGTTTCAGAGAAAAAATTAAGGTGTTCGAATGGTCCAATCAATCACTTGACTTGAATCCAATTTAACAAAATTTAAAGACAATATGTTTAGAAGAATGGGCCAAAATCACACATGAATACTGCAGCGATTAATTTTTTCATACAGGAAGTGTCTTGAAGCGGTCATTACAAACAAAGGCTTCTTCATTACGTATTAAATAAATTTCAGTTAGCATGTTCAATACTTTTTTCCTGTGTCATTCCTCTTCATTACACATAAATTCATTTATGGACTTTAATGTTGTGAATTCTTTATATTTTTTGGATTTCTTCAGTTATAATGTCTGGTAAAAATTTAATGTGAATAGTCTCATTGGAAATATATTTACTGAAAAAGATGTTGATGCATCCAATACTTATTTCCCCCACTGTAAGGTAGCCACCTGGAACTAAGTTCCTATTAGATCAGCACTGGTTTTAAATGACAGGGAAGACTTTAACTGTGTTCTCTTCACCCCTCCTAATCGCCAGGGCTGCTGAGCATGACCTTAATAATGTATGCCACAATTATATGAGGAACTAACACACTGTAGGTCTGTATGAAAAAGTGTTTAATGCACTCACATCAGTAGGAGGAGTGATGTTAACCCTGAAGCTGATGGAGAAGACACATAGTGATGTGCAGGCAACAGCACAAACATCATGAAGCCGCATGCCTTCAACTGATGCCCATAAGGAGAAGATTTGCACCGTGCAGAGTCATGTCAGTTCAATATCCACTTGGAGAAATTTCCTACAAACACCCCTAAAAAAATAGACAGCAATTTTGCACTCCTCAGTTGAGAAACAGGAAGGAAAACCGGGCTTTGTTGAAGGGCAAGGCTTACTCTGCTTATTAGTCCACGGATATGGGCGTTTGTGACTAGCAAGTTGTTTAGGCTGTGGTACTTGAGTCAGAGTCAACAATTAATCAGGGTCTAAATATAAATTTCCACACAGTCTGCATAGGGATGTCTGAACTGAAGATTGCTTCCTTAAGATGGATGCTGAGACAGTACACAAATAATTGGTACTCTTCTTCGGATTCCCGAGGTTCCAGTATTGGAGTCTTGCAGCATGGCTTGTTAGTCACTGAACAAGCTAACTTGGCATCTAAACTGAGAGCAGTGTGTGTTATGGAGGGGAACCCACACGAAGACACTGGAAGTTTGTAACCAAAGGCCACTAGTCTGGCTGAAGGTGGGAGTTTAGAGAGAAAATGCAGAGGGAGAATGGACTAGCAGGGAGAGTAAAAGGGGTGACAGAAAGAATCTGACTCCAGTCTCAGCAAACAGTGCTGTACAGTGAGGGAAACCTACTTGACCGCATTAGCCTCATACAACCAGACAGTAGTGTTGAATGTGGAAAACTTAGCAGAATTCAAAGGGTCTATTTTTGCAGTGCAAAGGGTCACCCAACACTAAGCATTGTGTGATATTGCAAGGGAAGCTCACTTTATCATATTAGCCATGCTTAGCTGTAGGAGACAAATATTACAATGTAATATTTTTCCCTGATCATCAGTATTCTTCATTGTACATTTTGAAAATAAACACTAATCTAAAGTGAACTCCTGTAAGGTAATTTCCACACTTGAGGTTTTTTCCAGACTCTGGGCCATTTGCTCTGAGAGTTTGGAATGTTTGATGCGGTCCAGAGAACTGATCCTCTAGAATGATCTTCTAGAAAATGGTGATGTAGGGCTTGCTTCCCTGGTGCTGTCATCATCGTGTGTGGAAGCTCTCTCTGATTAACCTGATCAGTTAAATTTATCGCATTACTTCCTGTTTCACATTTCATGATGGTTTTGAAGGAGTTATCATAGTCCATGAAGGAGATGAAACACATTATTGATATATATGGAGCAAATGGCATTCAAACACATATGGTCACATCACATAAAATCTTTGAAATCTCCTAATTGTTTTTTTTTTATATATATATATATTTGACAGCTTTTTTTTGTTTGACAAATTGTGTTACCCTTCACTGGGAAAGATGGGAAACATTTATATATCAATATTATGTAATAGTATAGGCCTAACCTAATAAAACCACACTTTCATAAGACTGGAGGAAGGTTACTGAAAATAGCTCACCTTGCCCTGAGCGCTTGGGCTGAAAACAGCACGGAAAATGGCTAATAATCTTCTTATACAAGATCAGTTCCTTGTTCCTTGCAAACTTGCATGCACAAAAGTGACGTATGGAATTGTGCAATCGACCCACGGTTCGGAAAGTGTTCTTCTATGTGAAAGCAAACCTGTGATTATGTTCCCCTCCCCAAACAAGCCCAGAACTGGTCCTGTGTGCAGACTCAAATATTTGGGCCAAGTGTGAAAACGCCCTGTGAAAAATGCTGTGGAGATCCAACCTTTCTACTGACAGGTTGAAACAAGTTTGTCTCTTCCTAGTCACTTCAGTCATTTTGATTAGAGATTTCACTCCTGCTTCCACAATGCCTGGATTACTGTAAAAGATGGTAATAGCTTCCTGTAAGATTATAGAGCACAACCATTTACACCATAGAGAAAAAATTGCTCCTCTGTGACGCAGTTCCCATAAGCACTTTTTTTTTCAAAAGAAATAAATAGCTTGAACCAAGAGACACATAAATTGAAATGTATAATATTCAGTGTGAATCTTTGGGCTCCCAGCACAAATAATTGCTTATAATGTTGAATTAAAGGCAGTTTTTGCTAACAGCAAGGGGAGGAATTGATGCATCGAGAAAACAAATAAATCGTTACATTGCTATATAAGATTGTTTATATATAATATATTTTTTGTAAATATAACTTACTGGATCATCTAGCTAATGTATTAAGAACAGCTGGATTCCTATTAGCTCTGTAAGGAAGTAAAGTAAAATTGTGTTTTTCTGTAAAGACATTTCAGTGCAGTTACTCTGCTGTCTCTGTGTTTCCTGTTTTCTCTCTGTTCGTCTCTTGTGACTTACATTCCATGTGGTCATGTGAACAGAAGCATGTGGAACGTAGCGTCACTGTCACAGCATAGATGATGAATGAAAATGTTCACAAAAACCATAGGTCATAATTCAGTCTCTGATCATGAGGACTAGAATTCCAAGAAATTTAAACCCAATTTGAAGACTTAAAAGAAAAATAAACAAACAAACAACCCTCCAAACGATTAATTACAAAGTTCAAACAGTCTGTACATGCTAAAATGCACTCTCCAGTTGTAACTTTATGTAAAATGAACATCAAATCAAGAAACATACTATTCCAAATCCATCTCATCTGAATACCTTAGAGTGAACGAGAGAGGCTATCAGTAAAGGCCTCTTACCATTGCACAAAATACCACAAATTACCAAAAAGTACTGGTGGCACAAAATTTTATTATATTTTTATATATATATATATATATATATATATATATATATATATATATATATATATATATATATATATATATATATATATATATATATATATATATATATATATATATATATATATATATATATATATATATATATATATAAAATATATTTTTTTTCTCACTATGTGTGTAAAAGTATATATATATATATATATATATATATATATATATATATATATATATATATATATATATATATATATATATATATATATATATATATATATATATATATATATATATGTGTACCACCAGTACTTTGTGGTTAATGGTACTGCAATGATATATATATATATATATATCCATCACGTTATCCGGCTTCCTCCCATCTCCCAAAAACATGCCAGTAGCTGGTCGGCTACACTAAATTGCTCCTAGGTTCCTTGGGCCCAGTATCCCCAAGACAGACTCTGGATCCACTGAGACCCTGATCAGGATAAAATGGTGAATGAATGAATGAATGAATGAACGAATGAACGAACGAATGAACGAATCAATCACTCCTCATAGAAATGTAAAAATATAAACCCTGAAGAAAACCCTGTTCAGCAACTAGGAAGATACTTCTGCAGTATCACCTTTATGCTATCTGATCTCTACTTCACATGGATTCATAATTCATATTCCTGCAGGGCTAAAAAAAATGCATGGATGCTTCATGTGTTTTGACTTTTGTTTCAAACCAGTTCTCTGACGAGCTTTAAATAACGGTGAGACTGTTCCGGAGCTGAGAAGGAACATTGCAGAAACAAAGGCCACATTCTCCAGGCAGACGGGAAGTAGCAGCCCCAGTGCCCCTCCTTCTCCCTCTCTGCACCCCCCCATTCCTCTTTCCCAACCGCCCGACTGTTTGTGTTCTACTCACATAGGCTGGGAACACGGGTGAGACAGAGAGAGAGTGAGGGAGAAAGAAGGAACGGGGGATGGGAGAAGGGGAGTTAAAGGAACAAAGGAGGAATTTAAATAGCACCCCCCCTCTCTCTCTCCCCTCACCCCTCTCGCAAACCCAATTGCTCATGAGCCCCCCCTTTCAAGTGTCTGACATGGTGGGGGTTGCTCACCCGACTAGTGTTGAGTCTTTAGATAAGATTCGGCATTTACTCTGTGTGTGTGTGTGTGTGTGTGTGTGTGTGTGTGTGATGTTTGGGGTTGAAGTGAGATCTAGAAGCTGAGGAGAATGGGGAGTGTTTACACTATCACATAAGCAAAAGGGGATCCCCCGCTTGCTCTCATGCCCAGGAAAAAGGCCTTAAACCGCTTCTCAGAGTGTACACCTCAGCAACTGGCACTGAGCTTGAGTCTTGTCTGCTATGCTGCTGGTTTGTTGGTAATACCGCAGCTCTGAAGTCCATGTTGAAGTTAGTATAGGTTCACATTACCAAAGAGAAGAGGCTTCAAGACACTGAGCTCTATTGGATCTAGTTGGTTCAATAGGAGCCAGGATCCTACAAGAGAAATGTCTGTCATGCAGAAAACACAAGCATGTGTTTATAGACCAAAGATGCCCTCCATTCATTTAAAAAGGAAGTCATTGTATATGCCACTGGAACTATAATTACTATTGCTCTGAAAGGAAAGACCCCATACTGCAGCACTTATGCAGAACTTTCTGTAATGTTTCTTAAGCAAAGGTTATGTGTGATGCAGAACCATTGAACCATTCTCTTGAAAATAAATTACATAAGACATAATTATAATGGACAAAAAACTTTTAGCTTATAATAAACAGCCACCAGAGGATCATGTGATTACAGCAGGAAATATATATGTCCTGGCTGACGTGCTGCCTATGTCTTCATTTAGCCAACCAAACAGTCTGCACGCATGTGTCAGCAAGGCAGTTACTTCCTCTTCCACGAAGCTGTGCTCCATCAGCCGTCATTTAACCCATCGCCAGTGACCTGCAGGAAGTGTGTCACAGACAAAGAAGTACTTCCAGGAAATGGACCAAGTGGACAAAAATGTGGGAAAGGTGGAAGTGAAATAAACTATCCAGTCTAAAATCTCAGGCTTCCTCAACTGCACAGGTTAAAAACACTGACTTCTGCTGAATCACACTTTCATTATACTTGACATGTAGCATTTAACTATGCTAAATACTGAAGAAATCTGAAGTCACTGGAAAACTTGAAATCATGCTTGTTGGTTTCAGAATTTGATGCATACACATAAGAACTAAGGTTTTATGTGCTAAATCAAGGGCACATTTTGTCAGAGCAGTTGCAGCAACTTTCCTGTGTCAGTGCCATACTTGTAAAGCAAGAGGCGTGTTGTGTAATATTGAGCCTCAGCCACCAGGTGGCAATGTTAGTAAGGGTTCTTGTCTGTTTCAGACCCAGTCCCAGCATAGGGAACTCGGCTTCTCTAGCCCAGAGAGTGCCAGAGAGAAGTGTGTGTGGCCCATCAAAAGTACATGAGCTGAGTTCAATAAATGGAAAAGCAGGTTGGAGATAGAGGAAGAATGTTGAGAAGGGAAGAGAGTCATCCTTGTCTTGGGCTTGGGAGCACTTTTGTCATCGAATGAATCACAACATACTAAATGGGTCCTTTTGGAATTTATAAAACTGAAAATAAAACACTTAGTGGAATTCAACCAAAAACATATAAATGAAGTAAATAAGAAAGCCATGTTCATCTCTTCAGTGTCTCAGTCATTGTGAAATGTTTTTTATATGCTCCTTCAGAATTAAACCAACTGACATGAAAAGCATTTCTATTATGGCAGAACTAGCCATCACATTTATATAATCTACAGAAATCTCCTTCATTCAGCCCAGCACAGTGTAGATGGATCTCAAGGACAGGCGCTTCAAGGTGCCCTTGATTAACAAAAAGACAACCAAGGCAAGACACTGCTCATGATTATATGCTTTTAGTGGCATCAACATTGACAGAATGATACCACCATGGCTTGCTCTGAAGACCTCTTCAGGTCTGGGGACTCAGAGCTCATGTTTACTAGCAAGAGCATGAGTTGTTACATAACCTGTCCTCGTGGCATTTCTCAAAAGGAACTAACTATGGGGCAAGATCAGGAACTGGCTTTCCTTTTGTTAACTATGTTAGACCAAACAAAGGTGTGACACCTTTGTCTGAGTGGTGTATGAGCGAGCTCATTGTGGAGTCTATATCTTCAGGGGGACCACTGTCACTTGAATTATATAGTTAATGTTACTTCTAATTTTCTTTCACGCTAAAGTCTAATTCCCCTCTGTGTCTCTCCGTTCCCCTCCCTGGCTATAACATTTCCTTCTCTAGCTCACCTCTGCTCTCTCTCTCTCTCTCTCTCTCTCTCTCTCTCTCTCACTCTCTCTCTCCCTGTTTGGAGATTAAATGGGCATCCTGCCAGTTTTTCATATTTGCTGGCAGCAAAGGGGCCAGCTAACTTCCTGGAGGGGAGGGGCTTACTGAAAGGTTACATTTGCACAATGTGCCTATGGAAAAACACAGCGTCGGGAAGAACAGGGTTGCCAGATGCACAGCTTTCCAGCTTATTTGGGTTGTTTTTGAAATGCTATCACGCGGTTGATTTTTTTTTTGTCTATATATGGGTTTGAGGTTGAGGTTTGTGCATGTATTATGTTAGATGTATCTATATTAAAGCAAAAACATATTAATAATAACAGAATAATCTATTTATACACACATAAAGTAAGCTGACCCTAAAATCAGCACACATTTGTAAATGAAATAGACCACTAAATAGCGGTTAAACATCCTTTAATGGGATATAGGTTCTTTTTTTATTATTTTATCTACCATTGGAAAATACAGATCTTTGTCAATGTTTTATGTCCACTCATCACTACTAGACCAGCAATCATGTGTATCTCCACTTGCGTTTAACTAATTTTATACAATCAGCTGTTCAGTGATATACGATGTTTCCTGTTCCTCGGGTGAATAAGTTCCGGTATCCCCTGCGTCTATCCAATAAGAACCTGGTGGACGTGTCCGTAGTAGCATGCACTAGTGGCCATTAGAGGTGATCTCTTATACATGCCTTCCTTACCTTAATCACAATATTAGCTTTGAACGTTACTGTATCTGTGTTATATGTGTAATATGTTGTGCTCTGGTTGACTTACTCTCAGAGCTATTGTATTCTTTACTTATGACTGTATAAGTAATAATATGAGACTTTGTTTGGTCCTTTGTGAAATAACTATGAAAACTGTGGTTTTAATACTACTTCTTTTTTTTTTAATGTAGCCTGTTTTATGACATCTCTCTGCAAATAGTCCAATACATTGGATAGTGATAGTCACAATGTTGGTAGCAGTATATTTTGGGTCTTGCTATTTGGTTGGTGTTTGGGTTATTTTTTTAATGACCAAGATATGATTTGGACTGCAGATCTGGCAACCAAGAGAGTCAAAGCAAGAGTATGCGCAATGGAGAGAGAGAGCAGGAAGGGAGGAGGGATGGGGGAAAAGATAGGGTGAGAGAAAGGGAGGGGGATATTTGAGGCTTGAGAGAGAGAGAGAGAGAGAGGCAGCTCAGGCTAAACCAAACGACTCTGCCGTTCTGCTGTGCTCGGGTAATGGAAAAAGCCCTCCAGGGGAATATTCAGCATGCAAGAGTATCGAGTTGCTCTCCATCATTACAATGCTGCCTGACCCCCCTCCCCTTCTCTCCTCTCCCATCTCTTTCCCTCTACCTCCTTTCCTCCTTTTCTCCTTTCCTCTCTTTCTCCAGCAACGGCCAAAGCCTCAACACCCCCCACGCTTAGTTTTTCCCCACCTTTCGTTTCTGTGAGAAATGAAAAGGCTTTCTGGGAGGCAAGCTATGGGCCACGGGAGGCTGTTTGTATCAGGCCTGTTTGAAATGGGCACATAGGTGTGTGTGTGTGTGTGTGTGTGTGTGTGTGTGTGTATGTGTGTGTGTGTATTTAGCTGCAAGACTTGCCTAGCAAGTTTTTGGGAACAGTGGAGGGCAACCGTTTGGTGTGCCCATGAGTTCTGAAGACATGCTGGTAAAACAAACACCAGACTCCTTGAATAGGTTACGTCATGGCAAATACAGACAGACATAGACAGACAGAAAAAGAAATAAATAGGGAGACCGCGTTTGAGTTTGATTGAGAAGGTAAAAGCTATGGCAGTCACACTCAGCAATGTCTACAAATGTTGGGTGTAGAAGGTCACCTATACCTTCATCTGACTACAATTTGCATGTTTGTCCACAGACCATGCAATGTTAAATATAATGTTTAAATATCTGAAAATGCTATGCTGTGTCTTTGTATTTACAGTAAAAAGTATTTTATGCTTACCGCTCATCCTAACCTCTGTAGCTTTGCACAGCTTTGGCGGCAAACAATGTTTCTTGTTTTCTTCCACTTTTAATCACATGAACTGGAAGTCAGTGGAATACTGGGTGTTTTTACTGGGTGTTTTTACACCAAATATTTTACTAAGTTTTTGTGTCTGCTGTATGGTGTCACACATTATATGACGCAATATGCTTCACCAGTGAGCCCTGCCCCTGAGTACCATTAGTTCTTGTTGGTACTAATCTTGAGCTAGCATCAGAAACCATACAACCAAAACCCATCAAAAAGGAAGTTATCATAGGAAGTAGTCCGGGGCAAGTAAGGTACCGTATCTTTCGATTTTGACTTGCCCCCTAGTGGACAATCCTTCAGATGTACAATGTGTACAGAGATATGTACGTATGTGAACAATGCCACTTGCACAGGTGCCACATCTACACATGTTTGTAGTCACACATCAAGTTTAACCCAGGACCAACATGATCTACATCTGAGACATGGAATGCTAGCCACCCTTTTTCAAATTGCTAATACAGTACATATTACAAATGTTAATGCAACATCACTGGACAGCTGAATGAAATCTGAAAGTACTAAGAAAGCACAGTCCTATTTTGCATGCATAAGCGAACAGATACCCAGAACTGACTAGTACCACTCTGATCAGCAGGGGAAGTTCTCATGGACTCCTGGCCCCAGACAATACTGACAATAAGGCAAAAGCTTATACAGTTGTGTGAGCTTCACAGTTTTTGTTATTTTTTTAATTATTATTTATTAAAAGATATTGTATTACAACCAGAAGGAGAATATGTTCATAGTAGCAAAATATTTAAATATAAAATCAAAAGTTAAATCCCAGACATAAATATTCACTGATGACGGTCTGACCTAATCTGGTCTGTGACCTTTGTGCTATGTACTTTCATTTTGTTCATAATTCAGTGTTTTTTAGTGCTTTGTATGAAATTACAAAAAAAAATTAAATACTAAAAGACAATATTTTGAACGCTACAATTGATGTCAGTAATCAGTACTAGCTGCCATGGAACACTGAGTTAAGCCCTTGTTAAGCCATTTCCACTTTACAGGTTATCTCCCAACACGCCTGCCAACTTTACCAAGAACTGAGGTTGTCTTTCCTTAGTGTTCTGTTAAATTGGTGTCTTTACAATCCGTGTATCACCAACATCTCTATTGTTGACATGGTCTGAGTTTCTCCACCAACTTTTTCCTGGTTAAATATAAACACATGCCAACCAATTTAGTAAGTCCATTAGGGCTGCAACTAATGATTATTTTCATAATTGATTAGTTGGCCAATTATTTTTTCGAATTAATTGATTAATCTGATGGGTGTGGAAAACGTTCAGTACCATTTAAAAAAAAAAAAAAAAAATTATAAACTGTAGTTTAACTGAGTGCTTTTTGTGCATCGATAAAAAAAAAATAAACACTATCATACATATATATATATATATAAATATATATGTATATAATATTAATATATAAATTAAACTACAGTCCTAAATAAAAAAAACTCCTTTCTTTCTTGCCTTGTGGTTTTGATTACTTAATTTATTTTAAAAAAAAAAAATTTTTTCACTGTCTCTTGTGGTTTCTCTTACTCACTGTCTTTAGACATATTATTTTTTCCTTGTGTTTACTTTTGATCATTGCATTTTAATTAGACATTACAGATCTTATGCCCACTTTGTATCACTGCGTTTACACTTCCGTTATAATAAACGATGGATGTTACACTGCAAGCGCGCAAATACACCATATAATGACAATAAACTTAAATTAAACAAAACCTTTTAAGCAGCTTGCACCAGTTTCCCTTCCCCTTACACACAGTAGAGCATTTTCTATAAAAACATAAGATTGTGCTCGTGCATCTCTGTGGTGTTTAATATAAAATGCTCCTTTAACTTAGAGGACTTTCTTCCTCAGTCACTTGACTATTTTGCCTCTGTCTTATGGTGACTGAGGTCATGTTGGGAATAAAAGGTAATGGTGACAAACAGTAAACTGAAGAAAGTCATTGTTGGAGACTCGGTATTAGGCTAAAGTTTGTGGGGTCAGGTTACGTGCGTATGACGTCATGCGCCGTCAACTAGAAAGCGGCTTATGCTTCCAGTTAGTAAAAAAAAAACCCTTAGTGATATATTTGAGATGATATTACCTTTCTAAAATCCACACACTAGACGGTAGAGTACGAAATGCATAGTGTAAGTGTACAGTACACTGAAGTGTTTTTTCAGAACAGAAGTAATGTAGTGAGTAAATGCACCCTGTGCCACACGCAGACCGACTAATCTGAATCGAGATTTTCATAATCGACTATTATCAAATTTATCAATTAGTTGTAGCAGCTCTAAAGTCCATCATTAAAAATGTTCACAAAACACATGTTGTAGGTGCTGTATTGAATAAGCTAAGCATACTCAATGATTTGCTGCAACCACCACTTAGAAAACATAATGGTTTCTGTTGAGCCATAGGGAAGAAGAAGCCATTATGTACAATTCTGTCTTTACTCAGCATTCTCAGCAAAGAAATAAGAGGCTATATAGAATGCCTTGATAAACTGCTCATGTTAGATATGTATGTCTCGTGATTTTTTAAGGTAAAAAAAAAAGCAACCTACACCTTAGTATTTTTAGTTTTTTGCTCAGAATATTTTTCCTTTGTTAATAATAAAAAAGCCGAAGAGGCAACCCAAAAGAAAGGAGAAATTATTATCTGCCACATGCTTTTCATGTCTGTTTGAGTCTTACTACTTCAGCCACCCACCAAGAGAACACCATAGATTAGCACAGCTCTACACACATAATCAAATACTCTCTCTCTCTCTCTCTCTCTTTCTCACTGTGTATACGTATTGTGAGACTTTAGGTTGATTTTATTCTTCACAGGCTGTGAAGACCCAGTGAAGTGAGGTTCCATAAAGTGGTCAGTAAAGATCTAGACAAAGTTTGGAGAAGCCAAAGCAAGACACAGTCAGTGTAATTCAGAAGCAATGATAAGAGTAACTAATTCAATAAAAAAAAACATTGAGGAAAAAATTTAAGAGAAGCAGTACTGATCCCCAATCCACAACTAGCGTACCCTATAACAAGGCCCTAACAGGCTACTCTGAAGTCCAAACTGCCCCAAGCATGTCTAAGCCTACCACCATCCATCAGGCATGTGACAAGTTTTATTCCAGTGGAGGGACACAGGCTGTGTGCAACCTCATTTTAATCTCATTGCACTTCCTCTCTCCCTCCCTCTTTCCCTCCCTCCATCTCTCTCTCTCCCTCCCTCCTTCTACTCAATGTACGTGTCTGTTTCCCCTACCAGACAGTGTCTAGACCGAAGCAATTATAGACACGGCTTGAGCGTCTTACTGCTGCCCGACGAATGAGGGCTCCAGCTCCAGTGCTGTCCTGGCAGAACACAGTGGGGAGGGAGTGGGGGTGTGCATGATCATCACAGAGGCCTCATTTCTCTTACCTATGTACCTGTAATAACAAGATCAACCTTTGCTGTGATGTCTTAGACTCCACCTCTTCCATTTTTCGTAAATGGGACCATCCTGGTATATCATAAAAAAAGTCAAAGCAGAGGTCTCGGAGGCCTGAGTAGAACAGTCTCTGTCCTACAGCAGAACAATTCGCTTTGTATGATTGAAACAGAACAGAAAAAGACAGGAAAGCTCTCACTTTTCTCAAGTCTTGTCTTGAATAGTAGAAAGTAGGAATGGAAAATAAACATCATGTTTTGTCAAGCAAATTGAGAGATTGATGCTCAAAGCACCTCTGAAAATATGCTTAGAAAAACAGACAAATACATCAGAAAGAAATGCAGATGGGTATGTTTTTTTCTTTTCAGGGCAAAAAAACAACAGATGTTTGTGTGTATTGCCCATTGTAAACTAGCTGCCAAACAAGTTTTAGAGGTATTTTATATACATTATTGATGTAATGATGGCTGTAGCTGCCAATGCCACATTGATAATGTACATTCATTTACCAAATATCACCGGGTTAATCTCTTGGGCATGTGCAAACATATGGGCCATGGAGGATGCAAGACCTTCCACCAAAGTCACAAAATAACTGCATGATGTAGTATTTGCAATAAGTATCATTGCCATACAGGCCTCTTTCTCCTTGCCAAACGTCCAATAGGTTGGGTCTCATTCCAATGGCAGGTACGCTGGTGTTACACCAGTGTTCAAAGAATCATAGTGGCACACATAACAAGCATTCTATTTCACACCTCCGAACTACCATGGGCTGTGCCTTTATCTGGATAACATATGCCACAATGTCATGATTTGTATTGACTGCCACACTCATGCCATTGGGATTTTGGAGCACCTGGAGAAAGTGCACTGTGATGCCCAGGAAGCAGCAGCACACACTTTCTGAAGTGGCACACCTACTGTATAAGTAATGCCTGTGAGGAGAGTGGCAAGACATGCTAGGGCCTGTGCATCTTGCTTGTTTCTAGGCCATGGTGATGACATCCATCACCCACTGGGCCAGACTCTGATTTTCCTACGCTCATTTTTCATCCATGAGAAAAAGTTTATCTGATGATAAAATAACTGCCTTGCACTCTCCATAGTACTATAGGGGGTGTGCTGAACATAACATCGAACAGTCTACAGGTTTATCCTCATGGAACCCTGTGAGGTCAATAGAATGGTTAATAAAACTGGTGACAAGACCTTGGGCAGAAATCCTTGGTTCAATCACAACATCACCAATCATCTGTCCACCATTGCATGCAAGGTTAGCTTATTTCCATGTCATGCTGTTCCCTCACTCATTTTCTGAAGTGATTGCTCGAAAAAGGCAGTGTTTGTTGAAACCCATTTTGCCATTCTGCATTGGCTCATAAACAACTCTAGTGCATACATCTATTGTATGTGGAGGACAAAGGTGAAAGACAAAGCTGTGATAAGTTTATGAGCCCCTAGTGAGACCTGGGAACATACAATGGATGTGTATTTTGGGCTTTTGAGTCTAGAAGTGTGTCCTGTACTGCTCATTCATGGTCCTGAACTTGCACTTCATGCCAAAAGAGCAGGACTAGATGCACGTAACCTGACTGAGGGTGCCAGATCTCTCAGTCCATTTGGAATAAGTCCATTTGTGGAAGAACTTGTCAAGAGGTTCCAGCCAATAGTAAGAGCACCACTGGAAACCGAGCTCTCACTTGCCATTTTAGGGCCATGAACAATAATGTAGCCTAATTGCTGAATTCTTTGGGTGTGGGCAGAATCAGTAGTGCAGACAGTGAGGCTTCCTGTCACAGTGGACTGTCCAGCTCCATTAGGGAGAATCATATTTGACAATGAGAAGATTTGTCATCAGTGAAGAGATCTACCTGTGACTTGCCAAACCTTTCCTAGATCTGGGACTCCACTTCCAGGTGCAAGCACATTAATGTCTGAATGAACCATTATGTACACTGTTTTAGAGCTATTAAAAAGAATTATAGTAGGGGCAAAAAAAACAAAACAAAAAAAAACACTCGAATGTGTTAGCAGTATGTAGCCATAGTGCCCCTAGTCTTTGGCTTTTGGACATCAGCGAGTTTGGCATCTGGGGACCGAACTGCCAACAAAACGGAAACATAGTCTGGCAGAGAGAATGATGGTTTAACACTTGACTCCAACCCCAGTTTAATTGAGTTGTGTTAACAATCCAGTTAACATGGCAGGCTAGCTATGAGCAGGGCTTAGAAACTACAGGGTTTAGCAACTGCTTGTTGGGTAGCTGTCAGGGTGTGGGGAGCTAAGGAGTGTATGCAGAGGAAGATCCACTCAGTGCAATATTTTGAGTGTTAGTAGGCTCATCAGCGAACATCAAGTGTTACAATGAATAAAAACCACTCAACTGCATTAATCACACTTAACCACAGGCCCACAGGTCAGAGAGGCGACTGGGGAGAAGCCAACTCTTTCCCTGTATGAATGTTAGCGGAGTCCAGTTACCATGTCAGTGGTGAAAAGTATGACAAGTAAGATCAACTGTGTTAATGGCACATATTCACAGGCCTGCAGGTCACAGATAATGTGAACCCAACCTGGCAAGAGGTGTGAGTGCCATACTCTGTATCAAGAATAACTCATAGTGATATTCACTGCCCCTGTCTGTTAAGAGGGGTAAAATAGAACAATGATTTAGTGGAATTATTTTCAAACGTTTGAGTTTATCTCCAGTGTCTGCTGTTGATTCACTCATGAATGACCACATTTACAGTGGTGCTTGAGAGTTTGTGAACCCTTTAGAATGTTCTATACATCTGCATAAATATGACCTAAAACAAGTCTTTAAAAAAAGTCTTAACATAGGCTAAAAATGCAATTGAACAAATTAAATATAAATATAATTCATGGTCATATATTTATTGAGGAAAATGATCTAATATTACATATCTGTCAGTGGCAAAAGTATATGAACCTCTAGGATTAGCAGTTAATCAGTTCAGGTGTTTTCAATCAGTGGGATGAAGTGCGAGTGAAAGCCTTGTTTTATTTAAAGAACATCGGCCTTGTTTTATTTAAATCTATCAGAGTCTGATCTTCACAACACATGTTTCATCATGGCATGAACAAAGGAGAGTTGTTGATGATCATCAGGGTGGAAAAGGTTACAAAATCATCTCTAAAGAGTTTGGACTCCACAAACACACAGTCAGACAGATTGTGTACAAATGGAGGAAATTCAATACCATTGTTACCCTCACCAGGAGTGGTTGACCAACAAAGATCACTCCAAGAGCAAGACGTGTAATAGTCTGAAAGGTCACAAAGGAACTTAAGGTAACTTCTAAGCAACTAAAGGCCTCATGTTAATGTTCATGAGCCCACCATCGGGAAAACACTGAACAACAATGGTGTGATGGCTGGGTTGCAAGGACTGCTTTCCAAAAAGAACACTGCTGCCCATCTGCAGTTCAAAGATCATGTGGACAAGCCAGAAGCCTAATCGAAAATGTTTTGTGGACAGATGAGACCAAATAGAATTTTTGTTTTAAATGAGAAGCGTTTTGTTTAGAGAAAGGAAAACACTGCATTCCACCATAAGAACTTTATACCATCTATGAAACATGGTGGTGGTAGTATCATGGTTTGGGTCTTTTTTTCTGCAACTGGGCCAGGATAACTTTCCATAATTTATGGAACAATGAAATGTGAATTATACCAGCACATTCTAATGGAAAATCTCAGGACATCTGTCTGTGAACTGAATCTCAAGAGAAAGTGGCTCATGCCGCAAGGCAATGACCCTATGCACACATGTCGTTCTACCATTAAACGGTTAAAGAAGAATAAAGTTAATGTTTTGGAATGGCTGAGTCAAAGTCCTGACCTTAATCCAATAGAAATGTTGTGGAAAGACCTGAAGCAAGCAGTTCATGTGAGGAAACCCACCAAGATTCCAGAGTTGAAACTGTTCTTTACTGAAGAATGAGTTAAATTCCTCCAAGATGATGTGCAGGACTGATCAACAGTTACCTGAAATGCATAGCTGCAGTTATTGCTGCACAAGGGGGTCCAACCAGATAAAGAATGTAAAGGTTCACATACTTTTGCCACTCAAACCAGCTTAAAATTTAGCCATTTGACGTGTAAACTAAATTGTGTCTTTATTGGGAAGTTGCTAGAAGTAAAAATAAAGGAAACAAAAGACTGTGATCCCATTGGCTAATTAAATTGGCCTTCATCACGACGTTAACACCCTGTATACAGTGGCAGATCCAGAGTCTAGATCTAGATGGAGGGCCAACCACAAATGCATTCATATTATAATTGACAAGTTTAGATTTGAAAGTGAATTAAATATAGTATAGCCTAGTTTTAACATCCACAATGATGGCTCTTCTTTGGTTGGACTTAATACAATATGTTTCTATTATCAGGAAACAAAGACCGGCTAATTAACTCAGAGTGGACAGAATTCATCATGTACTTATTGTATGTGTGTGGGGCCCCACTTGGAGTGTACGCCATACAGATTATTCAATATGTTAGTTACAAAAAAAGTGTGTAAATCAAGTCCCAGTGAACTCCCTGTCATTGTCTTATAATTAAATTAAATCGGCAACATGTTGTAAGTTGAATTCCTAGTACATTCAAGTGTACTTGGCCAATAAAGTGATTCTGATGTGGTTTGCTTCGCACCGTCAGGGTTGAGGATTCAATTCCCGCCTTGCATGTTCTTCCCGTGCTTCGGGGGTTTCCTCCGGATGCTCCGGTTTCCTCCCCAGTCCAAAAGACATGTTTTGTAGGCTGATTGTCATTTCTAAATTGTCCATAGTGTGTGAATTAATGTGTGTGCGCGCTTGTGTGCCCGCAATAGGTGTCCCCCACCTTGTGCCCCGACTTCCCTGGGATAGGCTCCAGGCTCCCCCGTAACCCTGTGTAGGATAAGTGATATGGAAAATGGATGGATGGATGAATGAGTAGATGCAATCAGACATTTATAAACATTACTTAAAAATATTCTCAGATCTTCCAGAAAAACTATAAATTTACAAAAAGTACAACAAAAAGTTTCAGAATGCATTACATTAAACTAAAAGCAAACTCTTATTTTATTAGCTGGATCATTTTGCCCATTCACCATGATGCACCACCAAGCTAGCAGTTACATTTTGATAGACAAATGCTGTCAATTCTGTGACTTTAAAAATTACACAATTTATGTGAACTGTATATGTTATACTCTAGCTTTAGTATTTAACACCAGAGCTCTATAGGCAAAGATTGTTCTGTTTCTATTAGAAATGTTCCTTAACTTATCCTTCCTTCCTGCATCAGATCCCCACCTTAAACCATTGCAATCCACATGCACCTACCCAGCATCCACACACCCAGCCCTGACATTATATATCCCCTGTTTCCATTCCTCTTTTCTCATTTCCTCTCAATCTCATTTCCTCTCCCCACACTCGCTTTTGCTCCGTCCCTCTTTCCACTCTCCCTCGTTTACTTTTTATGAAGCTGTGGTCAGCCCCCTAGCCCCCCCCCCCACCCCACCACCCCCATCTATCTCGGCCTGACGCTCACTCTCATCCACGTCTATCTATTTTCTCTCAGTCTATTTCTCACCTGCACCCTTTTTAGCCTCCCTCTCTCTCTCTCTCTCTCTCTCTCTCTCTCTCTCTCTCTCTCTCTCTCTGTGCCACTATCTCTCTCCATTCTGTTTCTTTCTTTTTAGTGTGTCTCTCCCCCTCCCTGCTTCAACCTCTTCCACTCTAAAACCCCTGCGGTGGTGTACTCCCACCCACTCTCTCTGACACTGACACACAGAGACGGCTGTGTGTGTGCGTGCGTGTGTGTGTAGACAGCATTGCTCTCCCATCACCACAGACAGGGTGACTTCAGCGGGAAAGAATTCTCTCTCTCTCTCTCTCTCTCTCTCTCACACACACACACACACACACACACACACACACATTTTTCCCAGAGTCTCTGCTCTCTGCACAGCACACACACAGAAATTTATACACGGACACATTCATGTGAGCACGTGCACACACACACACACACACGCACGCACACACACACACACACACACACACACACACACACACACACACACACACACACACACACAGTGAAATGGACCCATGTTCTCTAACACACTTTGAGTATTGTTATATTCATCAACAATACAAGTATTACACAAGCAGTACACTAGAATAACAGCAGTATTACAGGATTATAACACTAGTGTTACACAAATATAACACTGATATTACACTAGTACAACACTAGAATTAAATTTGTGTGGAGACACTTTAGCTTTAAGCAGCTTTTTCTTATCTGCAGGGAATTCAGCTTTCTTTTTTTTTCCTTTTCAACCTCAGAGTTGTTGGCAGTACCAAGCAAGTATTTCTTTATAAAACATCTTTTGATACTTTAAGACGAAACTAACATAATAGTGCACTTCATATACCATTTTCGTAAACACAAACTATGTTTAATGCTGGGGTTAAAGAGGCCTTGCTGTGTTTTTGTCCACTAGAGGGGGAAGCTGTGCTATAATGAGCAACTTGCTCTGAACGTAAAGATCTTGCTTTCGCAAATCGTGTCTGAAACAAACCTTGGACACTGTTCTTTTAATCAGAACCATCCAAAATGTTTCTAATCAAAGATATAGTATGTCATATGAACATTACCACAAATGAGATCTTGGCTTTCCTGACTTCGTCCTTCAGACCAGACTACCTGCGTGTGCTGAAATCTTCATTTTGTCCAACAGCCTATGACTCAGGTGTCGGCAAACATGAATAAAAGGTGTATAGTGACATGGTCAAACTCAGATTCTAGCTTTCATTTTGATATAGATGGTTAGCCAATGATTATTAACATGAACTGTTAGAATTGCCTCAATTCTACCTTCGCCCTTTGGCCAATTACTGAAATGAGTGGGTGTCAATTTTGGTATATGGGATTCAGACAGCATTACATTTTCCCTGTACATGAATAGTGCAGGCTGACAATGACAGTGGGAATGGCTTAAATGTTTGGAAAGCATTTTCAACAAAAGTATAAATCTGTAAAGTGTATGGAAGTATACCTCTTAAATATTATTCAAGTTTCCGGACTTGATATATAATCAAGCACAGTTATAGCTGAATATATGTTGTCATAGTTACATAGTTTTTCTCCCCGAATTGAGCACAGTTGTTTATAGAATGTAGTGATGGTGACTGTAGGTGTTCAAATTAATTTTTTTCAAGTGGTTACAGTCTATGGAATGAAATTTGTGCCAAAAGTATTGAAAGAAACTGTTCACAAAACGAACAAAATTATGCAACAAGAAAGAAGAAAAACACTCTGAAAGCAAAAACAGCGGCAGAAATGTCACATGGTCTTCAAATAAACAGTTTTCTAATCTTCCTTTTCGCTAATCATGGTTTATGAATGCGCTGCCAAAGTTTTCATTTACGCTCCAAAAGTTTACGTTCACAAATCTCTCACAAATTTGTTATGGGGGTGGGGCTTAACAGTACTTTACTCTGATTGGCTAGTGAGATTTTAATCGACAGCTCCTTGGTCTGGAAGTAGAGATGCTCCTGAGAGCGCATCTAAAAACAAAATAGCTGCATGAGACTACCCAAACCTCAAATATTAATTAAGAACTAATATACTAAGCATGTAAGTAATTTTCATGACAAAGTAAAAACACTATAACTATACAGAGAAACACATCCAGAACACTTTACAAAATTTGTGCCACTGAAGTCTCTACTTCCAGGTCAGGGAGCTGCCAATCCATATCTCATTAGCCAATTAGAGTAAATCACTTTTAAGCCTGCCCACAAGTGATATTTGTTCCAGAATGGCAAAAGTAAACGTTGAAAGAGTAAACGAAACTCAGGGAGCAGATTCATAAACTATGATTAGCAAAAATGAAGCTTTGAAAATTTTTAACAAAGAATGCAGTTTATTTGAAGACCACTGAGTTTATTGTTTTCAGTTTCAGAATGTTTTTCTTCTTTCTCATTGTATATTTTTGTTTGATCATTGAAAGGTTATGTTCTATACTTTTGGCACAAATTTAATTCCATAAAAGTCCTCGGAGCACAGATATGCTAGTAAATTACAAAGAAAAGATTTAGTATAGCTAAAATTAAATTGTAATAAAACCCCAACTTCTAACGTCCAACATATTGTAACGTCAGCGTGGTATCACAGGTAGTGAACTCTTGACTTGTTAATTTAATTCAATTTTATATGACTAAGCCAACAGTGGCAAAGAAAAATTCCCTGAAATGACAGAAGTAGAAACCTTGAAGAAAACCATCCTCTTCTGTGTGGGACCAGATAGTGGGATACATCATTAATCTTCTACAAAGTCAAACAATATTAAATGTGTTGAATGAATGTTCAGTATGAGCATATTTTGAATAAGGGTTCTTTGATAAATACAGGACAGTCTTTATGATTACACCAACAGTTTTTAGGTACAAGTCTACAGTATTCAGATGAGTTTATCCACTGAAGCCAGGGTGAGACTTCTACATAAATTGTTTTTGGGAAGTGCAAATCTTTAGGGCATCAATCTGGGACATCCTTAACAGCAGTAAGTGAGTCACAAGTGCAGCAGCTCCAAGTAGAATTAAATCATATGGATGAATCAGGCAGGTCTGGAGGGTGAGAGGATCCACAACAGTAGAAGTGTGTCAATATCTGGGAGGGGCATCACATCAGGCAGTAGGTGTACACGTATAGCTTGACAAAGAAAGAGAGAGAGAGAGAGAGAGAGAGAGAGGGAACCAGTTATTAGGTATTCGGAGTAAAAGCAGAGACTCATGCAGGTCAGCATATGACAGTATATCTTAAAGGGAGAACCGGAAGGTAATACATGAATGAAAACCCTGAGAGATTTCATGGGGGCAGAGTTGACATGAGATTTTGATTAAATTTGGTATGATGAGGAAAAGTAACAAATCCACAAAATGGGCTATTTTCACAAACACGATACTTCTGCTTCTGGCACGTCCACTATAATGGCAATGGCATTATACAGTAGTGCTCCCAAAGACGTCAGTGATGTTCATCATATATGTAATAACACTTGTAAAGCTCCTTTACTATGCTGGAGCTGGCATCAGAATGCATACTTCTTAAGGTAAAAAAATACTGCTTAATAGATAGAAACGCCCAAGCAAAACCTAAGACTTTTTAGTAAGACTGAAAACACAAACATTAGATGTTGCTGTCCCACTGTACTGACGAATGTAAACAATGTTACAGGAGACGCAAGATTATTTCGAAACAGAAATAGGCCATAACCCTAATATACATCATAGCCTGAATATTTCCTTGGATTAATCATAAGGATCATAAGGTGTGAGCGGTGCAGCATTTTTCATTTCCTTTTTCACAACTTTAATTCCTACCTGCAATGAGTTCCTATGTATTGCTTGACTCAAAAAAAGAAGAAAAACTAACTGAAAAATGGTGGTTTCATTTAATCATTTTAAATACTGTATCCATCCATCCATCCATCTTCAACCGCTTACTCCTTTTCAGGCTTGCGCGGGAACCTGGAGCCTATCCCACGAAGCATCGGGCACAAGGCGGGGTACATCCTGGACAGGCTGCCAGTCCATCGCAGGTTAAATACTGTATATGGTCTCTAAATAAATGTGTACAGAGACATTTATGGTGAAAAATAAAGCTTGAAAGGAAGAATCAGGGAGAATTAGGGAGAGAGTTTGTAGTTAGCTTGAACTTCTAATAGCTAATGCAAATTCTGGCACATAACATGTAAATCAAACAACTAATTCAAACTGATCTGTGCATTATTAAACTTTAAACGCATTTTAAAAACAGTTCCTCCTTTAGTGAAGTAAATTGTGCATGGTAGGCTATACAATTCGGCATGCCCACAAATGACAGCAGTAGCACTCACTGCGCATACACAAGACTCAAACTACAGGACATAAGGGCTTGTGGCTCTCTTGTCTGAACACTGGGCCAGAGAAGAGCACTATATATATTGAACATTGGTTCATTCAGAGATCCTCGCTGAACTTCTGGAGTGAGTTTGCTGCACTGAAAGTAAAGGGGGCCGAATAATTTTGCACGCACCACTTTTCAGTTTTTTATTTGCTAAAAAAGTTTAAAATATCCAATAGATTTCGTTCCACTTCACAATTGTGTCCCACTTGTTGGTGATTCTTCACAAAAAATAAAAATTTTATATCTTTATGTTTGAAGCCTGAAATGTGGCAAAAGGTTGAAAAGTTCAGGGGGCCGAATACTTTCGCAAGGCACTGTATAATGTATGTATCATGAACAGTGTCATGAACACAAATTTCTAGGAAGATGCTCTGCCCCTGATTATAGTCTTCATTATTTAATCACACTTTCGCTCAGGGATTGTAATGTGAGACCATTCAGTGCTTTATAAGTTATTATTAGTATTTTATAATCAATGTGAAATTGATTTTATATGAATTTTTACTTTGTTGAGGAGCAAATGCAGTGTGGATAAGATTGGAGTTATAAGATAAAATTATCTGTTTCTACTAAGGACTTCTACAACCGTCCAACATAAAGTTAACAAAATAATGAACTTTTTCTTTTTTCATCATGTAACATTCTCTTTTTCGGTTTAGATGATTAAAAAGGGTATTAGAAAATTCAGAAGGCCTGAATGTCACAAGAGTGCACAGATTTTTACACAGTAAAATGACCTATTTGAAAACACCATGTTTTCCCTTGCCCCTTGGCTGATTCCATCTCATCTCACAGTTTTCCTGTGTGCACACAGTGTCACAGTAACCTTAAACTGACCTGCATTCTTAATCCTGTCCTTCTGGTCCAGCAGCGATTAAAGACATGAGCCCAAAGGTCAATGGAGTTGCCAGTCTTTAATCAGATCAATGCTTCTCCCAGTGGTATTACAAGAATTCGAATGGTGTTCACATGATTCTTTATGAAAAGCTAAATACAGTGTTATGGGTATTCAGTACAAACTTACATATTAAGGTCAGAAACTAGGTATAAAATTTAATAACTAGGCTGTTCAATAATTTCTGATTGCATGAAGTAAATGTAGGAATAGCAAAAGACACTCTTGAATAAGTAATATGTGCTTTCCACCCAGAAAAAGCTTAAATATGTTAATGGCTGATCTTTAAAACAAGCCAGTCTTTCTGCCTTCTATCTGATTTATCAGACAAATACATTGCAACAATAAGAATCACCTTTATTCAAGTAGTATAAGCCAAAGAAGGAGAGAAAAGTTCAGTTGATTGTCAAACATCGCAATTTTACATCAAAATGTCATGATGTGTATGTTATGGATAAATTATCATTATGGATAATCATTAATGGATTACTGAAGTATTAAATAAATTGCATGGCCACTATTTAGACTCTACAAATGTCTGTGTTTTCACCCTCACACTCAGGTCTTTTGTATGTATGCATGAGATGCATATCTGTATTGCTGTGGGTAGTTTTTTAATCTCGACTAAGAGGATGTTTAGAAGAAGTCGAATGCTCCCACAATCCTATACCTAATGCTAAGGCTAATCTTGAAGCCTAAGTGTATAGTCATAACACGCCTCTGTAACTGAACTTCTTGTAACATATGTTGATTTTAGCTACCAAAACCAAAAATGCTGTGGCTCATTTTTTACAGAATTTGACAGACATACTCTAGTAGAACTTAAATCTGAGCCTGAATTAAATAATATGCCTATTTTGTGCAATTGTAGCATATGATCTTCATTAACAAAGTTAGCTGATTAACTTCAGCTGTTCTAACAAGTGAGAACAATTTAGTTGAATTTTATACAAATAAAGATGTACGTAAGTAACTCCACCTAAGCTACTAAGTCCACCCCTAACCATCTGTATTTAATTTAGGTGAATCTTGTTGGCATTTCAACTGCAGCAACTATTAGTCTGATCAAACTGAAAGTTGCATAGTGCATTTTGTAAAAAAAAAAAAAAAAATTTTTTTTCGGCATTCAAAAAAAAAACGCTTTTTTTTTTTGCATTGCATATGTTAGCAACTTAGCAGTTCTTAGCAGGCTTAGGTCCGACTATCATTGTGAAATTTGCATGCCTAGTATTTGTGTCTGCACTTTCTACTATCATGTATAATAGTCTAAAAGTTGTTTTCAATTTTGATTCTGTCCTGATGTCAAAAGCGAAAATTACTTTTCAAAAAATTACTTTTAAATTGAAATACTAAATTAGCCCTCAGTAGTCATAACATTGTTCAAACTGATTTGAAATTGCTCAGTGATTTCAAACTAGTGTTCAGTGTAAGATGGAAATGTTAATGACTCTTTAATTACATATTGTAATTAACTGAATATCTTTGCAAATACATGTTTTGTCAGAAATTGATATTTTGGTTAATTTATGAAAACCTTTGTGGCATACTGTGCGATACCAGGACCCCTCCCTGGAGCCTGGCCTGGGGGTGGTATTTGCAGATGAGTGCCTGGTGGCAAGGCCACCATTGTAACTTGGTCAGGCTCAACTCAAAATTTGGAGTTAGATGGCTTAGATGTGAACTTTGCAGTGGAAACTGGCATTGGGAATATGGAATATCACTTCTGCACACATTATGGGTTGTATTAGAAAAGATCTCAATCAGCTTGACTCAGGACTCCCCACATGACATAGCTTCAGTTGGGTGCAGATATACTCACCAGTCCCAGACTTGGAGCGTTTTTTGCATTGAGTTTATTTCAGTGGACAAGAGGACTGCCTCTATGAAATTTCTGCTTTTATGGAGGAATGAGAAATGACTGAGATTATTGGATGAGCATGATTGAGATGAATGGCCTGCCAGACTTTAGTAGCAAAATTTTATTATTCTTCATTGCAAGCCATTGTCAAAAAAAATCTTTTACTTGAATGCCATGTTGCTTGTACTGTCAGTGATACAAGCAGTACTTGGTACAAGAGGATTTTGGGCCAAAAGTAAGTTCTCACATTTTGTAATTGTTTCATCAATCTTGAGGACATATATAAAATTTGGACTTTCAGGTAAAGAGAGGGGCAAAGTTGTCAAATGATCACCACTTGGTGGTGAGTTAGATTTGTTGTGCATGGCACCAGCCAAATTTACCTTGTAAACAAGGTAGAGCCTACCAGTTTGCTTGGAAGCACTAGGCAGAAACTTCAGTGAGAGACAAATTCAACTCCCACCTTCACAAGGACATGTCTCTTGTTTCTCTCTTAGAGAAGTGGAAGGGGCACTTTGAGGAACTCCTTAGCCCAGTGGACATGTCTTCCTTTCAGGATGCTGTGCCAGAAATCTTGAAGTCCATCTCTGAGACTGAGGTTAGAATGGTGGTTAGGAACATTCATAGTGCTCTCAAATGGTGCATGAGCAGCAGTTTGAAAAGATGTGGTTGGCTGGCATTACATGTCTCATAGGAAGCATGTGTTGCCTTTATCCTCCCTTCATCCTTCTATCATGTGATAGGGAAGACCTGGCTAGTAGGTGGGAAATGGAAGCCACTATAAAGAAACATTCATAGTGGCAAGGTTGCAGGGGTGGATGAGATTATTTTAGTGACAGTTGGTCCAAAATCGTCCAGGGGATTTGTTGCAATCTTCAGCCTCTTGGGAATCATTACCAGGTCCTGTATAAGAAGCTCTTTCCAATAGTTGATCCTAAGAGTTAGGAGGAATAATGTGGGTTTTACCCAGTCCACAGATGTCCTGTGTGTATTGTCTCCATTCCTGTTTGGTGGAATTCATGGACACATCAAAATGCAGCCAAGGTTGCAGAGCTGTTCAGTGAGGGGACTAGATGTAATATGTCTGTTATTTGCAGATGATGTTGTTCTCTTTGAACCTCTTTGCATTTATTTGCAGCTCCTATTTCAAGACCATGTTCCTCTCCCAGAAGATTGGGGTAAGAGGAGAGACCTTGCCCATGGAGGAGTTTAAGTACCTTGTTCACGAGTAATGGGTGGCAGTGGCAGCAGTCACTGTACCAGTCTGGGTGGTGAAGAAGGACTATTTCTATTTTTTGACAAAGCTCCCGTTTACCAGGCAGCGACACATGAGCAATGGATAGCAAAAGAATGAATGGATGCAGAACGTACTTTCTGTGATGTTGGAGAAATTCAGCCGAAACAACATTAGACTAGAGACAACACAATGTTGGGGATGAATGAATGAATGAATGAATGAATGAATGAATGAATGAATGAATGGCTTGCTGGCTGGATTGATCAATCAATCAATCATGTTCTACTAAGATCATAATTTCAAATAGTCTGGTATAAATGTATTCTGGAGAAATAATCATCATGCCATGATCAGTATGGTTTTACGGAAAACACCAGTCTAGCTTCCCATAATTTTTTCTTCACTTTGTTTTATCCAGCTGTCCTGTGTACCATTTCTTGGATCCGTATAAATGCTGTTTGCACCTTCTGTATATTTAGCATTATTTCTATTCATAACTTTGTTCTGTCAGAGCCAAACATGGTTCTTTATGTTACCATATGCTAAATTTATGGAGATGTTTGATGTCTGATGCCTGTTACATCTGGTGATGCTTCACATGACCTTCATGGTGTCTTAAACACACTTAAGTAGGGTGGCTTCTCATCTGACCTCCTGTTCAAGCTAATATAACAACCATGACCTGCTTTTGTGTGTTTATGTGTACATGCCAGGGTTCATAGTAACCTTGTTCCTTATGTTTTACAAACATGATGGCAGTAGCCTGACCTTAACCCCAGGGCTGAACTGGATTTGTCTCAGTTGACTGCTTGCTCTCATTAGACAGAATTGAAGCATCAGAGACTATAAGGGCACCTACAACAGCTAACTGACCCTCAGTGTTTTTGTACCTTTATCAGTCTTTATAAATTCTCATGACACCGTCTGTACTTCAGAATTTACACACGTGGATTACATCCATCCCTTTTACAGTATCGTTGTCCCCTTCCTCTCACTGTGTTCTAGCTTGATATCCTACTTGCATTGTCAATAATTCATGTATGCAAGGCAATAACAGTTTAATCACAAATATCCCAGCCACATTTACATCTATTTATTGCAAATGAAAAAGTGAAGTAACAAAAGGGGACCAGATAAGCACACAGAGAGTAGCCAGCCTGGATTTGACAAATAGAAAGCAAGCGCAGGCTGGCTGTGAAAGCTTTCTCCTTGTTTTCAGTGTTTTCAGCATGGACCTCTCAATCTACTTGTCTCATGCTTCACTCGCAGTCTCCATTACCCTCTCCGAATGCTTGCTAGCAAAATCCTTCTCTGGATGCAATCTTCTTTGGTTTACTCTCTCTCTCTCTCTCTCTCTCTCTCTCTCTCTCTCTCTCTCTCTCTCTCTCTCTCTCTCTCTCTCTCTCTCTTTCTCTCTCTCTCTCTCTCTCTGGTGAAGCTCGGTCAGAGTCCAACATTTGGAATCACTTCTGGTCCAGGGCGTTTCATACTGAAACACTCTGTGCTTTTCCATCCTCGGCACAGGCTGTTCTCATTCTCTCTCCCTCCCTCTCCCTCATGCTCCCTCCTTCTTCCATACTCATATCCACACAAACATGCACACGGCTGTGTTTTTAGAGCTGCTGTCTTTGACGGCTATGCTTGGTTTCCATAGGTTTCAATTTTGAGTGAAAAACACATTTCCTACAATGAGAAATTGTAGGAATATATAGCTATAGCTATATATATATATATATATAGCTATAGCTATCTATCTATCTATATAGCTGTACATCTATCTATCTATATATCTATCTATCTATATATCATATCTATATATCTATCTATCTATCTATCTATCTATCTATCTATCTATCTATCTATCTATCTATCTATCTATCTATCTATCTGTCTATCTGTCTATCTATCTATCTATCTGTCTATCTACCTACCTACCCATCCATCCATGGATCCATCTATCCAGTTATGCAATTTTCCATCCACCTATGTTATACTATATTTTGGTTATGTTATATGAGTTTACCCTTCATATGTATCTGAGGCCCCAATGCACTGTGGGTGATAAGTGAGGTGGGGTGGGTGGGAGGACAGATGCTCGGTGTCTGGAATGCCTTCAGCAGCCTGAAACAATTTCAGCATGGGGGGAACAGCGAAGCTGGGCGCCTCTATAAAGGCACAAGCACGTCCGAGCCGGGATACGCCATGCATTTAGTTTCAGATTTTGCCTGTTTAATACCCACAGTTGCAACGCGTTACACATGCTAACACGCAGAGTAGAAATACATAATAAAATGCAAAGCGCTGCTGAACTAATCATTATGTTACTGTAATACAAAACAGGCTGCCAAAAAACTGGGCTGTAAAACTAAAACCAAGAAGCCTGATCTAGGCTTAATCCAACTGCTTGACTGAAAGGGTGTGAATCACAGACAGGAATGAGACCAAACTGATTCTGATTGGAATCAGTGGAATTACTACTAAAGGCAGCTCTATAATGTGAATTTGAGCAATGATTGAAATTACACTGTTGGTCTTCATATCTTGGCTGGTAAGTGTGGTGCGAGATAGCTGGCCTAAACCATGCCTGACTCCTCATTCGCCTGTGTTGCTGGTGCCTTTGAAATAACAACCCTTTTCTGTGCTCCACTCAATCACACACACACACACACACACACACACACACACACACACACACACACACACACACACACACACACACACACACACACACACACACACACACACACACAAACCGAATCTCTCCTTCCCCCTTCTCGCCTTCCTTCTCCCTACCTCCCTCACTTGCTCACTCACTCTCTTCCCTCACACCCTCCCTCCCTTCCCCCCCTTCCCCACCCGCTCGACTTCTATAATTCAAATCCTGTCAGGCCTGTTCCAGACTGCTGGCGCCAGCCTCTCTCTCTCCAGGAAAAAAAGAGAGAATAAAAAAAAGCAAAAAGAAGAAAAAAAGCTCTTTGAGGGACAAAGCCGACGGAACCACACTCACTCACATACACACACACACACACACACACACACGCGCATATACACGCGCGCACATACACACACACACACACACACACACACACACACACACACACACACACACACAGACACAGGGCCAGGAAACAGAATGAAGTTTTTTAAAGAGGCAGCTGTGGGTGGACTTCTCAGGGCCCAACATTTTTCCCTATTTTTTTCCTTTCTGCTGTTCACACACTTTTTCCCTCTTTTGTTTTACTCCTCCTGTTTCTCTTTCTATGTCTTTGATCATTCCACTGCCTTAACAGTGGAATGTTATGTCAATGTTAATGTCAATGTCATAAAATCCTTTCAGTCATATTTTCTTGGGTAGTTTTATTGCCCGTTTAAAATGACTTACAGTGTTGAATGAAGTTAGACAAATGTTTCAGATTTGGGGGAATGTTACATTGGTCCTGCTAATGTTAATCAATCAGACAGAGAGAAGGAAAGAGCTTGTGGGAGCCGAAGAGCAGATTTCAAAACTCTGTGACCGGGATCACAAATTCACATCAACATTTAAACTTGGTTAAAAATAGCCTGAAGTCTGAACCCATCTATTTTAGGTCTGAATGAGCCGGCCAGTCATGTGACACACGCACACAGGCAGAGATGTCAGGCAGCTTTTGCAAGTCCATATTAACCTCCTCGCATGCAACCATCATTCATCCTCATGCTCCCTCTGGCTTGTAAACACATACAAACATTCACATGCATGCTCCTTCACAAACAAAAAGCAAAAATGTCAACTCCAGAATTATTGGTACCCGACATGAAATAATAGACAAAATGAACGTGACTTACTGTGAGTGGTCTTTTGAGCTTCACCATGAGGGCTGCCTCAAAGTTTTATATTATTATATTAAACAATATCTTTTTTCATACATAAAATTTTGTTTGCATGTATTTATACAAAACCCTTGCTTCGGAATTATCAGCACACACTTAATCAATATTGGGTTATGTTTCTTCTTAAGAGAATAACAGCACTGTGTCTGTTCCTGTATGGTCTAACAAAGTTGTAGAGGTGTTCATGGGCAAAAGGTCAGTTTTGGTCTTTTCTGATCACAACACACACAATTACATATGTAATTTCAAATGATGAAGTTTAGAAGGTTTAGATTTTTGCTGCTAAATTGATGGACTGTGTCAATATGTTAAAGACCTTTGGAATTTTGTGATGCTGTTTAAAACCAAATCTTGGCCATATATACCAGCGGTCCCCAACCTTTTTTCCGCCACGGACCGGTTTAATATCAGACAATATTTTCACGGACCGGCCTTTAAGGTGTGGCAGATAAACACAACAAAATAAAATGATACGACAGGCATAAAAACTGGGGTATTTTTAAAATATAATAATAAACGTGAATCCAATGTGAAATCGCAGCTTTATTAGCAGCGGCCATGGTAACATCACACCAACAACATAGCATGAATAACTTCTGCTCTACCACTTAACGTATCACGTGACCAAGTAACATATCACGTGACCGAGACAAGCGCCTTGACTTGCGACAAGAGCGAGTCGTAGACGGATGTAATGGAGAGAATCCGGTCATTTTTCAAAATAAAACATCATTCAGACTCCGATAATAAATAAAACGGAAATAATGCAAGTTATTTATTCTTTCTGTGCGGCCCGGTACCAAATGACCCACGGACCGGTACCGGTCCACGGCCCAGGGGTTGGAGACCGCTGATATATACCATATATTATTCATTCTCAATAAGACACCATATTGAATAAAAAACAGGTTGCAAGAAGACTACACAGAAGCAAGAGATGACATGCAAGATACTGGAAACATCTATCTTTCTATAGCTCTCTCACACATGCTCTTTTACCTCTTTGCTCTTTTACCTCTTTCCCAATAGCTTTCTTACAGTGCATCCGGAAAGTATTCACAGCACTTCACTTTTTCCACATTTTGTTATGTTACATCCTTATTCCAAAATGGATTAAGATAATTATTTTCCTCAAAATTTTACAAACAATACCCCATAATGACAATGTGAAAGAAGTTTGTTTGAAATCTTTGGAAATGTATTAAAAATAAAAAAACAAAAAAAAGCACATGTACATAAGTACTCACAGCCTTTGCTCAAGACTTTGTTGAAGCACCTTTGGCACCAATTACAGCCTTAAGTCTTTTAAAGTATGATGCTACAAGCTTGACACACTTATTTTTGGACAATTTCTCCCATTCTTTTTTGCAGGACCTCTCAAGCTCCATCAGGTTGGATGGGATCGTCGGTACACAGCCATTTTCATATCTCTCCAGAGATGTTCAATCGGGCTCAAGTCTGGGCTCTGGCTTGGCCACTCAAGGACATTCACAGAGTTGTCCTGTAGCCTCTCCTTTGTTATCTTGGCTGTGTGCTTAAGGTCGTTATCCTGTTGGTAGATGAACCATCACCCCAGTCTGAGGTCCAGAGTGCTCTGGAGAAGGTTTTCATCAAGGATGTCTCTGTACATTGCTGCATTCATCTTTCCCTCAATCCTGACTAGTCTCCCAGGTCCTGCCACTGAAATACATCCCCATGGCATGATGCTTGGCACAGGCCTGATTGGTGGAGTGCTGCAGAGATGGTTGTTCTTCTGGAAGGTTCTCCTCTCCCCATAGAGACACGCTGGAGCTCTGTCACCATCGGGTTTTTGGTCACCTCCCTGAGTAAGGCCCTTCTCCCCCCACCACTAAGTTTGGCCGGGCGGCCAGCTCTAGGAAGAGTCCTGCTGGTTCCAATCTTCTTCCATTTACAGATAATGTTTGCTCCAAAGTTCTCATGATAATGACCATGACCTTCAGGTGGGTAGTCTATAAAAGGTCCCCATTATGCCAAAAGTTGAGGAAGTGGATACAAGGCGATAAATATAGAGTGCCCTCCTATGTTTCTTGCTAATTTTATTATTCTAAATCTTATTATTGAAAATGTGTATTATGAATTCTGTTAATTCATAACTTCTTATATATTATTTAACCTTCACAACCTTTTATTTCAAAGCTGTTTGTTCAGTCAGGCCTAGATGATGGACAGTGATCAATGCCTTAATTATTTGGGACGAGAGAATCTTCGACAAGTACTTATAGAACCTTGTCCTAAAGTAAACATTGCTGACTATTCGTTGTCCATCCTCTGATGCTGCCTGGTCTCAGCATGGCAGTAAAATGAAGAACAGGCATGTCTGGAGATCTTCCTAGGAAGAAAAATGTAAGTTATCCTTTGCTGCGTTGTTGCAGCAGGAAAAGAAATCTGCAGAATTCTCCATTGTTCATCCCCACGGAACAGGAAGTAACAACTCTGGAACTAAGACGACTTGGCAACAGGCATAAGATGAATGCACAACTGTTAGCAGAAATGCAACAGCACATTGAAGGGCAAAATTCAGAGTAACTGAGTACAGCAGCCTGCATACAGAGACTGAGCCTTATCTACTCCGGGTAGCTGCTTCTCATAGTCCAAACTTCAATAATGAATCCACATTGACCAAAAAAGAGTGCTGATAGCATACCCCCAGAGCATGCTGATGATGCAAGTGCACAAATGAAATTCTGACCCATTCCACCTGTTTCTACAGTTATTTATTTATTTATTTATTTTACCTGCACATGATATCCATCCATCCATTTTCCATATCGCTTGTCCTTCACAGAGTCGCGAAGGAGCCTTGAGCATCTCCTAGGGAACTCGGGGCACAAGGTGTGGGACACCTTGGACAAGGGCCAACCTCCCACCAATTATGTTTTCTCCAAAAGTATTTTTTTAAATGTAAAAACAAACATGATCCTGAATTAAGCAGTTACTGAAGATGAATGAATAAATGAATGCAGTAAGTACACTATGCAGCACCTTGCAGGCTTTTCTTCATCCCATGAGCTTCATATCTTACATTACAAAAAGAAAAAAAAAAAAAAATAAATAAATAAATATATATATTGGTGGACATCTACTGCTAATACCTGGACAGGTCTAGAGTGCACAATCTAGGGAGGCACTAGATTATTGCAGCTTTCTGTCCAAACAATGAGCTGCATATTTTGAGACACTGTGCTACCTTTGTGTGCCTTTGTTTGCCAACATTTGGCATAGAAATGATTGAATCTGTTTAGTGAATCAAGCTCATTCAATTAAAAGATTTGTACAGTTGTATGCTTTGCCCAAGTAGGCAACCTGATCATGCAGCAACACAATTTCTGCACACACTGAAATTCTGAAAATATCAAGCTCGGACTAAAGAACCAGAATGGGATTCATTAAATTGAGTGCCATAGTGACTTTTCCTTGGTTAACAACACAATTGGTTATGAGCATGAATCTGAAAAGATGCATTTCCACATAACAATATATGGAATATAGATTCCCCTTAGAAACTATTGGAACTGCAAGGCAAATTAATTAGATTTTTAATTGGCCTTGCCGTTCCAATAGTTTCAGTTGGGAAACTATTGGAATGGTAAGTTCCAGTTTCAGTCGAGTGGTCTCTTCATTTTCGCATCAGCAAATGACCCTTCCCTTTGAGTTACCTTAGAACCCTTGCAATGCTAGGGTCTGCATGATTGGTTCTTAGGCAGACAGTTCAACCAGCAGATGTTAAGCAAACAAATGCCCTGATCTCACATGTGGGAAAAAAAGTGTTCTAAAGACTGTTCAGTCTTTATGCAGAGTTGTTTGAATTATCTGGTTGGAATACTACTATTTGCAACTCCAGCAAATAGTAAAACAGAGCATATTGCTCCTCAGACCATTTATATGTTGGCTGAATGCTCAGCTCCTGCCAACTATGTCACAAAGATAGATAGTAGTTGGTAGTTAGTAGAGGCATGGGGCACTGGCTTGGTGCACATTTTCTATCTGAAAAGAGAGAAATTTTAATGACATATCCCACCCAGCAAGGCTAGGGCACATATGGAAAAACTGAACATAAAAGAAAGGTGGAAAAATGTCGGCTTATTAACAACCCCAACATGAAAGCTGTGTGGCTATGGATGCAATATTTTCAGGAAGCTCTAAAGGAGTCACACCAACCAGTGCAGACTAACACCCTGACAGTGGTGTTCTACATCAACCAACCAAGGGGCACACAACTGCAAGTGATGTTGAAGTAGGCATGAAAGCTCTGGAAGTGGACAAGTGCACACTTAAAGAGTTTCCTGTCAATGGGAATGATGTAGTCAGATTGCAGTCCCATTGAATCACAAAGGTCTTGTGCCCAGGGTTTGGCAATTTCATCATGAGGTAGTTCAGCTATTGTAGAAAAAATGCATAAGAGAGGCAATTTATTGGTTTGTAAGCTGACAGACATTTTACTGACCAATATCATTCACAGACAGAGACTGTGATTCACAGACTATTCATGAGTGCTGTATGTTATTGTCTGACAGGGTGCCCTATGAGTTTTCTTTCTAGCTACCTTTGCAGCTATAAAATCACTGCCTATTGAGACAGCATAAAAAGAAAGTTATCAAGGCACTTCTGCCTTTTGTTTCAGACACAGACACATTGTGACAAACAATTGACAACGAACATAGCAAGACTTCACTGAAAAACACCAATTCCACTGGATACCAGTATTGATATACCTATACCTTTGGTACAGGTCCAATGGCGAATAGAAAAATCAGTTTTCTGGTGCCTAAATGTGTGGTACTTTATGTAGTGAAAAAGCTACATACTTAGTAAGAAAAGTAAGCTTGTGGGCCCCAAAGTGTATAAAGTGTACCTTATTTTATAGTCCAGAAGTGTGTGTGTGTGTGTGTGTGTGTGTGTGTGTGTGTGTGTGCATGTGTGTGCGTGCGTGTGTGTGCGCACATGTGTGTGCGTGCGTGTGCGTGTGCATGCGTGTGTGTGTGTGCGTTTCATGGTCGTTGTCCAGCACCAGAGCCCTGGTATCAAGAGACATATCATATCTTGCCATTTCTCTTTTCCTGCTATATATCTATCAACCTCCTCACTCTCCACCTGTCACTCATTCAGAGGCCCCACCCACTCTCCTGGGTCCAGTAGTCTCTCAGCTGTCCTTTAGTGGACTGCTCTGTGGCATATCTGGCAACCCAAATTGAATAGGCCCTAGCTATTGTATTTCACTGAAGCTCAGCTTGGCTAAATTGGCTTTCTGCAGGAGCAAGGTCCCACCTGAGCCTTTGACTGCCTCCCTCTAAAAGATACTCTAAAAGACACTTCTACTGGTCACTCCAGAACCCAGTAAGAAAAGCCACCAGGGACTCCAAGCTCTCTCTCTCTCTCTCTCTCTCTCTCTCTCTCTCTCTCTCTCTAACTCTCTCTCTCTCTCACTCTCTCTCTCTCTCTCTCTCTCTCTCTCTGTGCTAAATCGCTGGCACACTGACATACAGATGGCCTTCATTCACTGCACACATTCAAACACTCGAGCCCTTTATTAAATCTATTTTTACTCCTATGTATTTGCCTTTGAAAGTGCAATATATAGGCCTGAAATTCTGCTTAAAGGTTAAGGTTAAATATGGTGTAAGTAATATCTTCTGAACAAATAGTGAGGCTGAGACATCTTGTACCATTGAGAAAATCTAAAAATAGTATCTTATAACAACAAATTAGCATTTCTTTCCTACTATAATGATTCTAATGAACATGGCATTTAAAGTTATCCTAAATTAAAATGTGTTTTCTATTGTCAAATTATTTTGTTGGAATTAATTTAAGTTTGCAGACACTGTAACCACTTGAGATTTTGACACATCCTTTTTCTGAAAATCTTATTCAAAATGAGCTAGTATTGAACAAGCAAATGTTACTGTGTCATAAAATATAAGAAGCAGTATGCAAATTCAGGCTAATTAAGAATGGTTTACCAGGGGAAGGGGCAAGTTTCATGGGAAAAATGTGATTATTCAATATAAAGAGATCTATAGTATAGACAAAATATTTACACATTTTCTATAGGATTATACATGCTTATATGTATATGCACATACACTGCTGTGAAAATGTCTTTTCCCCATCCTGATTTCATCTGTTTTTGTGTATATTTGTGTATATCTCATACTAAAGAAATTAAAACTGAAGCTAAGATAAAAAGCAGCCTGAGTAAAAACAGTTTAAAAGTACAGTTTTTAAATGATAATGTTATTTATTGAAGCAAAGCTATTATCCAATATTAACTGGGCCTGTGTGAAAATGTATTTTCCCCCGTAATAACTAATTCCCCAAATCTGTGAAACTGCATTCATAATGGAGTTCAGCTGGACTAGACACAACCAGGCCTGATTAATGCAAACCCTGTTCAATAAAAAAAATCAACACTTAAATAGAACTTTTTCAACAGTATGAAGTTGGTTGAAAGGTTTTACCCAGTAACACACTATGCCAAAGTTGAAAGAAATTCCAGAAATGATGAGGTAGAAGGTGATTGAAATACATCAGTCTGGGAAGGGTTACAAAGCTATTTCAAAGGCGCAAAGTCCCATTATCTCCCAATGGAAAAACTCTGCATAGAAGTGAACCTTCCCAAATGTGGCCGACCTTCCAAAATTCCTCCAAATGTACAGCAACTACAAAAGACCCAAGGACATCATATCTACAGTGAAGCATGGTGGTGGCAGTGTGATGGTGGGTGGATGCTTTGCTGCTTCAGGGCCAGGACAACTTGCAACAATCTGCTCTCCACCAATAGCTGATGTGTGGTGGACATTCTGGTGCACTATGGCTTCCGTTGCATCATCCAAGTGAATTCTACACACAGGTGGTAGTTAAGGAGACCTCCAATACAATGTAAAACACTTTCAGAGTCTAGGAAAGTGCTATAGAAATATATGGGATTAGTAAATTATTAAAATTGAGGGAAACATGAATTCTGCTCTCTACCAGAAAATCCTAATGGAGAATGTCCGGTCTTCAGTCTGTAAGTTGAAACTTAAATGTAACTGGATTATGCAGCAAAACAGTGATCCAAAGTATAGGAGTAAGTAATAGTACTAGAAGTAAGTGAAAGACTGATCTCCAGTTATCTGAGGCGTTTGGCTGCAGTTATTTCTGCTAAAGGTGGCACAAGCAGATATTAAGTCTTAGGGTGCAATTAATTTTTCACATGCGTGATAGGTGTTGGATAACTTTTTTTTTCTCCAATAAATAAATAAATAAAAACTGTATTGTGTGTTTACTCAGGTTGTCTTATTTTACGTTGAATTTCGTTTGAAGATCTAAAAATATTTAGTATGATATGTACATAAAAACAGAAGAAATCAGGATGGGCAAATACTTTCAGAGCACTGCATATATGTAATTTACTCATTAACATCAACTTTTTAATAAATAAGGGGATCAAACAGGCATCTCCCTCTCTTATACAGACACACATGTATGTCCTCACAAACATGCATATGTACCTTTATTGCATTTATTATGAATTTTTTGGCAACAAGCATATGCTATAATTTTGTAATCATTCACACAGGTAAATCATGCAACTAAGCCCATAAAATGAGGAATATGTAAAGTGAAGGGAAAACATGAACCTGTCATGAACATGTCAAAACATGCAAATCTAATTCGGAGATCACAAGCAAGTTGGTGTCAACTCAACGTAAGACCATCCATCTTAGTAGCTGACATAATTGAATTCAGATGAGCCACAGCCAGGGTGACTCCATTCCTCACATGCTGATTGTTTGCTTACACCTTCACTGGTTCTCACGATCACTGCTGCATGCAAGACTTATTCTGAGAGATTTCTGAGTCGCTAGAATTTTAGGTTCTTACTAAAACATTAGACATTCCCTGCTGAAGGAAACAATAGAAACCCTCATATAATTTGTAATGGTTTTAATTTTTATAAAATAAAATTTTATTGGTTTTAATTGAAACTGTAATGGAACCTATGGGTTTTTTTGCTGCCTTGTATTGGTTGCATGTTATGTCTAGTGTATACCATTAAGAACCTATGTCCTTAATACACCCTACTATGCAATCACAACCATTTGGTAATGATGGTTTGTAATGGTTTGTATAGCGGAAACCATTAATGGTTTCTATTGTTTTTTTCTCAGCAGGGTTGAATGTTCAAATGTCACAACAGCTAGATTGTGTAGAAGGCATTCTCACTAGTTTACTTGATGGTCATTATTTTCTTAGGGGTCTTATGGTGTTGTCTTTCTGGCCAAAGAAACACAAACACACACACGGACACACACGTTTTACTAAAGAAATAATTGTGTACTTAGACTAAGTTATCTGTGACATAACTGTTATTTAACATCATTGGCTGAATGTCTTACAGTATGTAGAGTGATAACTTGCTAACCACTGATTAGCATGTTAACTAGCAACCTATTAAAGTTATCTAGCTACTGTAATGAATTCCTCAATTTAGCAGAGTACATGATACATGTGCATGATACCTAACAACATGTTCCTTAAAGTTTTCTCAACAACCGTTACACAGTATGTTAGAATTAATTACATGTTTGGGATACACCCAGCATGTACCTTCATCTTTTCTCTCTCTGCTCACCTCCACTTCGAATCAAAAAAAAGTTCTGCTTATCTCCACCACCACAACCTCACCCTCGATCTAAAAAAACCAAAAAAAAAAACCTCCAAGCCTTCCTGTCTGCTGTTGAGTTTTAGAAACAGCTGTGCAGTCATAACAGAATGTGTGCCCAGATTCAACTCTCAGCTTCCTCACACAAATTCTGGTGTTTCACAGGCTATCTGATACACCAGATACACACATCTCCCCCCCCCAACCCCCCAAACACAAACACACACACACACACACACAACACATGTGAGCACACACAGTTCTCATACATGTGCACATGCTCACATTTGCACAGATTTCTACGCACACACACACACACACACACATCACTTGTCTGATCTGAATACACTACAATCCCCAAAGGAATCAGTAGACTGATTTTACTCCTAAAATCGAAAGACCTAAAAGATATTCAGACATAATAGAACTTTACTAATGCAAATGATAGCGAAAAGAAAAAAACAACTGTGCCTGCTTGTGGAAACAAATTAAAGTATATAGCTTACTGACACTTGAAGTCTGAAACATCTTATTTCATAGTTTCTGCTCACATTAACCGAGTGGAATATTTTTAGAAGAAAAATGTGAATTTACATAGCAAAAAGAAAGTGCCGTTTGAAAGTGAGGTCATTTTCACCTTATAGCCTGAATAAACTACTGCATCTGTTTTAAACCTCCTCTACCTGATATTGTGTTTGACTTTAATGGCACTGAGACATTCTCAACTGTTTAAAACACAGAATTAATTGTATAATATTAAAGTGTAATATTAATATTAAATGTAATTGTTGCCTATCCCTATTATGAAACTTCTTCCTAACAAAACATACACACGATTTTCAGTCCAGCTCTGAAGTTTAATCACTATCCTGTTTTACATTAGAATGCATTATATGCTTTAATAGCTTGTTGTTACTCATGCTAGGCAATACTGCAACGTTCACACTGGAGTACAAGCAAAAAATTTACTTCCATTTTAAAATCTCCTAATAAGCACAAATAAGACTCTCCCAGAACATACTATTTTGTAATATATGTAAATATATAAATATATTTTCCCCAATGTATTTTAAATACAATTCCCTTCAGAATTATTGGCACATTTTGTGAAAATGAAAATGTAATATCTAAATTAAAAAAATCATAAAATAACACACAGCAATGGATATTTTGAGCTCAAACATACAGGCACATTATATAGGTTCATCTATGTAAAACCCTACAATTAATATTTTGTGATGCTTTCCCTGGAAAGAATAATATTAACAAGCGTCTTCCTGTAATATCTAACAAGGTTGGAGACACTTATAGAAGGATCTTGGTCTACTCATCCATGCAGGAAGTCCTCCTCAATTCTGACTACAGGTTTTCAGCAGGTTTCAAACCCAGAGCATGATTTTGTTAAAACACTGATTTTGTGTTTCTTTAAGCATCTCGGCGTTAAGTTGGAAGTGTGTTTGGCTCATTGTTTTGTAGAAAGCTTTGGCCAAGCCTGAAACTCCTAGCAGAAGCAAACAGGTATTGGGATAAAATAAATATACTTGTACTCAGCAGCATTCATGAGCTTATTAAAGTTCATAAGATCGCCTGAACCACCAGTCACAAAACAGACCCAAATCATCAATGATCTACCTCCATATTTTAAGAGGTAACTGATCCCCTATTAGTGGTAGCTTTACAAGATGAGTAAAGGCATTATACAAAGGGATAATGTATGCAATTTTTTTGTTTTCAACAGTCATATGTATTGGTGAAAATTTTGGCCTCTGAACTGTCAGAATTTGCGCATCATGCACTAATTTACACCAGCGCCACTGAAATGCAATCTTTTCATTTTACCTTATTCTGTGTTGTTATGGTAGTATTACAAACATACGTCTGAATACCTGAGCTAACATAAAGGTAACAGGGCTGGCGACATCAACAATATTTATACTATTTGTATTACTATACAAATGTTTTTAATAATAGCCCTATGTTGCAAGTATATAACTTTTTTTGTATAGTAACTTCTTTCACTTTTTTGTTTTTCCAAAGTTTATGAGGAGACAGTTTTACAGATGACTAGTGTATGGCTAACATTTTAAAATAAGAACAATCTTTTTTTTTCTTGTCGCTAAATTTATCTTAATTGTCATATATACAGTACTGTGCAAAAGGCACATGCAAAGAAATGGTGTAGAGCAAAGATGCCTTCAAAAACATGTTTTTTTTTTAAATACCATAATGTGCAGTAAACAGTAATAAATGGGGTAAAGTCAAAATTTGGTGCGATAACTCTGTGCTTAAGAAAAATGAGTAGTCTCAGGTTGAATTAGTGCAGTTTTATAAGGACATGAGCTGCAAGTTTTATTGAGCATCTTGAAGAAGCAGACTCGGTTCTTCTGGAGACTTTGAAAGTCGCACTTGCTTCTTATTTTTGCAGCAAAACCCAACAGCCTTCATTATGTTTTGTGTCTGAAAAGTGGTCACTTACGTAATCTACGGCTTTCGTTACTGACATACAAACATTTTTCTGTAACATTTTATTTTTTGCTGGAAAACTAATTTTTGGGAATCATAAATGTACATGAATTCAGGTTTTTCTTTGTAAGTACATTGTAATATGAAATTATTTAATTTATAATTTATGAATGAATGATTTTTCTAATCATAAATAAATCAGTAAGGAAACCCATGTCACACCCCTCTTCATCTCCCTCCACTGGCTTCTTTTTGCCATCCGCATCATATTCAAATCCTTGATGCTCATGTTCAACAATCTCCTGAAGGCTTACGTTCCCTCATGCAACCTGCGATCGATTACCGACCAACGCTGAGTAGTGCCTACTCAACGTGGCTCAAGGTTCCTTTCCAGAGCCTTCAAACTATCTGTTTTTTAGTGCTTGAATGAACTTCTAACCTCAGTGCGGACCACAGAATCTGTCACTATTTTAAAAAAATCAGCTACACACCCACCTCTTCCATGAGCACTTAACTAACCCCTAAAATAACTGGTGTGTGGTGGGTTCTCTGGCGCACAATGGCTGCCATGGCATCATCAAGATGGATAAACAGTGGTGGTAGTTGAGGAGACTCCCCCCACCCCCCATACAATGTAAAGCGCTTTTGAGTGTCTAGATAAAGTGCTATATAAATGTAACAGTAATAGTAAAAGTAACAGTAATAACTGTAATGAAATGCTAACCACCACATTATTTAAAAAAATAATAATAATAATAATAATTACCGCTCTTACACCTTTACTCTGTGCACTTTTTTTCTCTAGAACTCAATTATTGATCTGGTATCATGGTAGCACTACTTGTATTGTTCTCTGCTTGATATTTCGCTTTGTTTGTATTTCCTCATTTGTAAGTCGCTGTGGATAAAAGCATCTGCTGAATGAATAAATGTAAATGTTGCAAATTTGTATAGTCTATTACAGCAAAATATCAACCTGTTACTGAATATATCAAGCCTGTTACTGAATATATCAAGCCTGTTACCACACTAAGACATTTCTGGCCTTTGTTAGCCATAATTTCTCACGTCTTGAGGCACATGGTATACATATACAGTACCTCACAAAAGTGAGTACATCCCTCACATTTTTGTAAATATTTGATTATATCTTTTCATGTGACAACACTGAAGAAATGACACTTTGCTACAATGTAAAGTAGTGAGTGTACATCTTGTGTAACAGTGTAAATTTTCTGTCCCCTCAAAATAACTCAACACACAACCATTAATGTCTAAACCTCTGGCAACAAATAATGTACGAAATGGGTCCAAAGTGGCAATATTTTGTGTGGCCACCACTATTTTCTACTATTTTCCAGCACTGCCTTAACCCTCTTGGGCATGGAGTTCACCAGAGCTTCACAGGTTGCCACTGGAGTCCTGTTCCACTCCTCCATGATCATCACGGAGCTGGTGAATGTTAGAAACCTTGTGCGCCCCCACCTTCCATTTGAGGATGCCCCACAGATGCTCAATAGGGTTTAGGTCTGGAGACATGCTTGACCAGTCCATCACCTTCACCCTCAGCTTCTTTAGCAAGGCAGTGGTCGTCTTGGAGTTGTGTTTGGGGTCGTTATCATGCTGGAACACTGCATACTGATCATGCTCTGCTTCAGTATGTCAAAGTACATGTTGGCATTCATGGTCTCCAGCATTGTTGCAGAGGTTGAAGGGGTGGGGGGTAAGACTGTGAGTGCTCAGACCATACGCCGCACACTGCATCAAATTGGTCTACATGGCTGTCATCCCAGAAGGAAGCCTCTTCTAAAGATGATGAAGAAGAATGTCGGCAAACAGTTTGCTGAAGACAAGCAGAATAAGGACATGGATTACTGGAACCAAGATAAACTTATTTGGCTCAGATGGTGTCACGCATGTTTGGCTGCAACCAGGTGAGGAGTACAAAGACAAGTGTGTCTTGCCTACAGTCAAACATGGTGGTGGGAGTGTCATGGTCTGGGGCTGCATGAGTGCTACCGGCACTTGGGAGCTACAGTTCACTGAGGGAACCATGAATGCCAACATGTACTGTGACATACTGAAGCAGAGCATGATCCCCTCCCTTCAGTGACTGGGCCGCAGGGCAGTATTCCAGAATGATAACGACCCCAAACACACCTCCAAAAAGACCACTGCCTTGCTAAAGAAGCTGAGGGTGAAGGTGATGGACTCAACCCTATTGAGCATCTGTGGGGCATCCGCAAATGGAAGGTGGAGGACCACAATGTCTCTAACATCCACTAGCTCCGTGATGTTGTCATGGAGGAGTGGAAGAGGACTCCAGTGGCAACCTGTGAAGCTCTGGTGAACTCAGTGCCCAAGAGGGTTAAGTCAGTGCTGGAAAATAATGGTGGCCACACCAAATATTGACACTTTGGGCCCAATTTGGACATTTTCACTTAGGGGTGTACTCACTTTTGTTGCCAGTGGTTTAGACATTGATGGCTGTGTGTTGAGTTATTTTGAGGGGACAGTAAATTTACACTGTTACACAAGCTGTACACTCACATTTCTTCAGTGTTGTCACATGAAAAGATATCAAATATTTACAAAAATGTGAGGGTTGTACTCACTTTTGTGAGATACTGCATATATTTTTAAAAATAGCAAAGTAAAGACATAGATATTGTGACTAATTTCTAATATTAATCAAGCAAATATGAGTAAATTAATGAAACAATTAAGTCAAATATGGGTACACAATAACTATTCAATCCTTTATATTATTCACACTGTAGATTTTAGTAATTTGATTAATAACTGGATATCAAATTTTTGCTGATTATCATCATATATTTTTTAAATACTCTCAGTTCATAAAAGCTGTACTTTATTTCAGCATATGTATATATATATATATATATATATATATATATATATATATATATATATATATATATATATATTGTTATTATGTATATATATACATATGTGTGTGTGTGTGTGTGTGTGTGTGTGTGTATAACAGACATTTTTTTTTATTTAGATGTTTTGATCATTTTTAGTATTTTCTGAATATAAAAGTTTTCTGGAGGGAGGTAATGCCCTAGGAATATTTGTACAATCAAAATTAAACCATGCAGCTCATATTTATTATTTAATTCAGTTTAACTAAAAGTTGTCATATAAAATTATTTAATACATAAATAACCATAATATATGTGAAATATACAATATGTATGCAGTAACAGTTACATATCATGCCACATACAGTGGTGTGAAAAAGTGTTTGCCCCCTTCCTCATTTCCTGTTCCTTTGCATGTTTGTCACACTTAAGTGTTTCGGAACATTAAACCAATTTAAACAATAGTCAAGGACAACACAAGTAAACACAAAATGCAATTTGTAAATGAAGGTGTTTATTATTAAAGGTGAAAAAAAATCAAAACCATCATGGCCCTGTGTGAAAAAGTGATTGCCCCCCTTGTTAAAACATACTATAACTGTGGTAGTCCACACCTGAGTTCAATTTCTCTAGCCACACCCAGGCCTGATTATTGCCACACCTGTTCACAATAAAGGCATCACTTAAATAGGAGCTGCTTGACACAGTAAGGTCCACCAGAAGATCCTTAAAAGCTACACATCATGCCGAGACCCAAAGAAATTCAGGAACAATTGAGAAAGAAAGTAATTGAGATCTATCAGTCTGGAAAGGGTTATAAAGCCATTTCCAAAGCTTTGGGAATCCAGCAAACCACAGTGAGAGCCATTATCCACAAATGGCGAAGACATGGAACGGTGGTGAACCTTCCCAGGAGTGGCCGGCCGCCCAAAATTACCCCAAGAGCGCAGCGATGACTCATCCAAGAGGTCACAAAAGACCCCACAACAACGTCCAAAGATCTGCAGGCCTCACTTGCCTCAGTTAAGGTCAGCGTTCACGCCTCCACCATCAGGAAAAGACTGGGCAAAAATGGCCTGCATGGCAGAGTTCCAAGGAGAAAACCACTGCTGAGCAAAAAGAACATCAAAGCTTGTCTCAATTTCTCCACGACACATCTTGATGATCCCCAAGACTTTTGGGACAACATTCTGTGGACCGATGAGACAAAAGTGGAACTCTTTGGAAGGTGTGTGTCCAAGAATATCTGGCGTAGAAGGAACACTGCATTTCATAAAAAGAACATTATACCAACAGTAAAATATGGTGGTGGTAGTGTGATGGTCTGGGGCTGTTTTGCTGCTTCAGGACCTGGAAGAATTGCCGTGATAAAAGGAACTATGAATTCTGCTGTCTACCAAGAGATCCTGAAGGAGAATGTCCGACCATCTGTTCGTGTACTCAAGCTGAAACGAATTTGGGTTCTGCAGCACGACAATGATCCTAAACACACCAGCAAGTCCACCACCGAATGGCTGAAGAAAAACAAAATGAAGACTTTGGAGTGGCCTAGCCAAAGTCCTGACCTGAATCCTATTGAGATGTTGTGGTATGACCTTAAAAAGGCCGTTCATGCTCGAAAACCCTCTAATGTAACTGAATTAGGACAATTCTGCAAAGATGAGTGGGCCAAAATTCCTCCAGGACGCTGTAAAAGCCTCATTGCACGTTATCGCAAACGCTTGGTTGCAGTTGTTGCTGCTAAGGGTGGCCCAACCAGTTATTAGGTTTAGGGGGCAATCACTTTTTCACACAGGGCCATGATGGTTTGGATTTTTTTTCACCTTTAATAATAAACACCTTCATTTACAAATTGCATTTTGTGTTTACTTGTGTTGTCCTTGACTATTGTTTAAATTGGTTTGATGTTCCGAAACACTTAAGTGTGACAAACATGCAAAGGAACAGGAAATGAGGAAGGGGGCAAACACTTTTTCACACCACTGTATAGAATAAAACTCAACAAATTGAGCCTTTGTTTACAAGATCAGATTACACTACAGATTAGCAAACTAGCTAACCTAATCACCAAACCAATTAGCTAGCTGTATTTATTCGGAATCCGGTAAACAAATTCAATGTATTTTAATAGTGATAGCTTTAAAAGATGAGTAAAGGCATTATACAAAGGGATAATGTATGCAATTTTTTTGTTTTCAACAGTCATATGTATTGGTGAAAATCTTGGCCTCTGAACTGTCAGAGTTTGCGCATCATGCACTAATTTACACCAGCGCCACTGAAAAAGAGAGTTGCCACACTGCCATAGACTTCAGAGAAATTAGAGAATGCAGAAGTGGTTTGTGTCATTTGGCAACCAATATTTCCAAACACTGAATAGTTCCAACACTGAACCCCATTCATTTCAATGTTTCCCCAAACACAATCGCTGGTAAGATGATGAAATTATTGCATTTTGTGAAATTGTACTGCATTAGCTGTCCTCTCAAGTATCTAGTCAACAGTGGTATTTTATGTAGGCAGCTTTAGTTAATGCTCATCATTAGATAATAGCTAGTTAGATTCTAATTGCAGTTAGCTAGCCTGAGCAACACTTCCAGTAACACAACCAGATGTCAGTTGGCCTACATTTGGTAAATGGTAAATGTGCACTTATATATTAGTTTCTTTTTTCACACCTACACTGTGCTCATTCACCCATTCAAAAAAAAAAAAAAAAAAAAAAAAAAAAAGAAAAGAAATAAAAAAAAAAAAAATTTAAAAAGAAAAATTGGGATAAAAAAATTGTATGTAAGTACGTGAAAGAAAAAAACCAAAAATAATAATAAAAAAAAACAACTAATTCCCAACCTACCCATTTTTATTTAAAATTAATTAAATTAAAAAAAAAAAAAAAAAAAAAAAAAAAAAAAACACACGCTTTGATGAGTGCAAAGCTAAAAGAAAACATTAGAGTGTGCCTACTGGACCAACATCACTTAAGTATTTTGGTGACATTTAATTTTATATTATCTTAAGATAGCACCATTTTCTCTCTCTTTTAGGAGGTGATAGAGAAGTCTAAAGTAAGCGATATCCCTAGTCACTGATGCAGTGAATCTCAAGTTCCAGCTGTAGAACAGATAGGACATTCTTATTGTTTCTTTCTTTTATTTATTTACAATAGGCAAATTATACAACATAACCACACACACACACACATCTGCACACATCAAACTGCTCTGTTATTATAAGCAGGTATTCTGCCGTTTATGAAGAACATTAAAATTACCGGGGCTCATTCATTCGTTACTTTTTTCTTATTTAGTTTTTAGTTTTTTCCATCCAAATGCTTCGCCACCAACAACTGTAAGATCTTGATCTATAAAAGGTTTTTATTTATTTATTTTTAATAACATTTACATGATATTTATTGGTTTTTGCCATTGAAAGAACTGAGTCATACACACAACAACATTTATAAACCCTATTTATATCCCTCTACCCCACCTGTCATTTTATTTATCAATTTCACTCATTAATGTCAGCCTTATAACTTTCCAGGAATTGTATAAAAGTGGCCTGCTTTCTGCCATCTTCACATTCAAACAGGTTGACAGCGGGGATTTGTTTGGAACTATTGAGAGCTACATGAACCATGTGACTGCGTTGTGATGAGATCAAAGGATGTCACTCTTCAAACTCTCTTTTTTGCACTGATTTACACTATAAAGTGGATGGCACATGTTAAAGAGGAAACATGATTGGAAAAATTATTACTTTTTTCCTGTGAAACATGAGTTGACCTTACAGTTTCTGTAACGCAGTGACCATGAGTTTAGTTCCTGCTGTCTATCATGGGTACAAGCAGAAACCTCTCAATTTTACCCTTTCTAATTACTGAGTGTATTCCAGCTCACTTTCATTTATGGTTACAACCTAGAGCTGAAATGAACTTATGTGGGATTTTGTGTCAGAAATTTACACATCATGGAACACCAGGGAGTTATCAAAACAAGTCCAGGAGAAACTTCTAGACAAATATCAATCATGGTTTGAATATTTCAACAACTATCCCAACTCTACACAACCCATGGACCACCATTAAATCCTTTAATTAAACATGGAAAGAATATGGCACACTGTGCTTAGAGGCTGTGCACCGAAAGTCAATGAGCATGTAAGGAGGGCAAAGAAGCAACCCGAGAGGCCAGGGTAACTCTGAAGGAGCTGGAAAGAGCCACAGTTCAGACTGGAGAATTTGTTCAGAGGGCACACGTTGCCCAGACATGTCACAAAGCTTTGCTTAATGGAAAAGTGGTGAGAAGAGAATAAAGCCATATGAGTTTGCCAAAAGGCATTTTGGAGACTTAGCAAAGATGTATAAAAAGTTTTTCTGGTCTGATCCAAAGTAGCCTTGGCACAATGTGCAATGATTGGCAGAAACTGAACACTGCTCCCTTCCCTAAGAACACCATCCTGACAGTGAAGCATGGTGACAGTGTTGTGGGGCTGCTTTTATTCATCAGCAGAAACTGGGAACCTGATTAGGCTTAAGAGCAAGATGGATGGAGCTTTGGGGAAACCACTTGAAGTGTTCGTTGTGTTGAATTATTTCAATTGCTTTTGTTTGATTTGTTCATTGCAAACAACTGAAAGTCTGTAAATATTGACAATAAACCTGATTTACAATGGGGGTTGAATAATTTTGTCTACTGACAATAGACAGTAATAGACATGGACAATATTGTCAGTCCATATGTAGTCAAACTTGTCAATAACTTTAATAGCTCTATAGCTCACGCTACACTACATTTCAGCGTTTTCCTCCATGTAAAAGCAAAAAACTGCATCCTAATATTTTGAAACACTGTGAAAAAGTTTTCAATGTGTGGATAGAACTGAAGAAATGTTAGCTGTTAACACACAGTTGATAAGTTCTATGCAAAACGGAACACTGCACAATCAGTGGAGACTGGTGTGACCGTTGAAAATTTACATTCATTCATTCATTCATCTTTCTGCTGTATCCTCATCAAGGTCATGATGGATCTGGAGCCTATCCCAGGAACACTGGGCGTGAGGCCGGAACACACCCTGGATGGGACACCAATCACAGGTTACACACACTCAGTCACACCAAGGGGCAATCTTGCTGTTAAATTCAAAACTAAATCAAACGGTCAGAAGCAGAAACAGACTGGCTTTCTTTCTCAATCGCAGTTAGAGAGAGAGCGAGAGAGAGGGAAAAGCTTCCCGTCGCTTGGCTTTACTAATCGAGGCTCCTTTTGTTGCGTGCGACGCATGCCTGTCCGAGTCACGTGACTGAGTTTCCATGGCGACCGAGGTCTGAGTAATCATTTGCGCAATGACCTTTATTCCCCTGAGGGAAGAGGGAGGAGGAAGTGAGGGAGTGGGGGGAGGGAAGAAGGGTAGAATGAAAACCGAGCCAGCAAAAGCAAGCAAAGGAGGGGGAACGGGTGAGCAACAGAGCGAGGCAACGGGCCCTAGACACACACACACACACACACACACACACACACACACCACACACACTTTGTCTTGCTATCCTTGTAAGGACCTTCAACTGACAATTATTTATGTATGCAGTTAATTAATGCTAAACTACAGCTAAATCTAATCCTAATCTGAACCTCAATAACCTCTTTAAGTTTTTTATTTAAAAAAAAAAAATTAAAAAAATATATATATATATATATATATATAAAAGCAGATTTTTTGTGGGTCCCAGCTAAATATTGTCCAAACTTTTATATTTGGTCCCCACCAAGATATAAACACACACACAAAGGGAAAAAGAGAACCAATTTTTTCTCTTAGCAAGTGCTGAGAAGGATCCGTTGGGTTTGATTTAGATAACGAACGAAGAGAAAGAAAGAGATAGTGAGAGAGGAGAAAAAGAGGAATGTAGCAGCACTGACAAAGAGCGAAGAACGGGAATGGAGGGAGGATAGAACTGCAATTCCTCCTGTTTGAAGGAGTCTTGATGAAACTAGAGATTCTACACACATACATAAGGAAAGAAACATGAGCTGACTGAAGTTGTTCAAGTTTATTAATAACGAACATTTTGATTCAGTTTATTAAATGATTATAGCTAAATTTGTTAATATGTTTTACAGTTACTTTCTGGAGTTAAAACAGTTCCATTAGTTTATACTGTATATTTATGACTGTATTTCTCTCATAGACTAATCTCACTTTAAATGTGCTTCTCAAAAAAGCTTCACTTTTCTCTGCAAACTGCTGTGTTCAGTGTAAGTGGGGGGAAAACAACTACAACAAATGAAATGTTATTTTAATTGCCAAAGGTATAGAATTTTATTTCTATTGATCCTTTTTCCAGTTGCTTTTGTACAAATCAAGAAGTGAGGCAGATTATATTCACAGCTTTTTTCATAGTTGTGGGATTTGAACTCACAACATTCCTGTCAGAAGCACAAAACCTTATCCACTCAGCTCCCAGATCAATACAAAACTTTTGTACAGAGTAATGATGTTGTATATGTCAGTCAGTCCTTCAGTCAGGAATGTCTTCAGGATGGAGGGCTTTGTTGTTTCTTGGTAACAAGACAAGCTGCATTTTTATTAATATGAGTGGGGAAAAAGAGAGGCAGGTGAGGGAATGACTGTTTATAGCTGCTATAATGTAAGTGATATAAATAACAGTAAATAGCTTAGCCAGCAGATATTGAACAATAGTACTGTAACTGGAATTTTAATTGGAAAACCTAATGTTATTCCTTAACAGATAAAAATTTGTAAGCATTTGTAAGTTGCTGTGGTAACAGGCTAACTTTGTGTGTATGTCCAACTACACTGCAACACTCATTGTTTGATTATTATAGCCTAGACCCCATCCGTCAATTAATTTTCTGTACCACTTATCCTACACAGGGTTTCAGAGAGCCTGGAGCCTATCCCAGGAGACTCGGGGCACAAGCCTCAGGACACCCTGAATGGGGTGCCAACCCATCACAGAACACAATCGCACACACACTCTCACACTATGTACAATTTAGAGATGCCAATCAGCCTACAATGCCTGTCTATGGACTGGGGAAGGATATTGGGGTACTTCTAGGAAACATGTAAGCTCTGCACACACAGGGCAGTGGCAGCAATCGAACCCCCAACCCTGGAGGTGCGATTCAAACGTGCTAACCAGAAAAATCCTACTACCTATTGACTCTCAAAACATGTTTTAATTGGTCATGAATGTTTTAAATATAATGTGGTACATGATGGGGCATCATACCTCGATGCTATAAATACAGCTCATGTTTTGTTGTGTTTTTTTTTTGACTGATATGAATATTGCAAAAGAACTATGTTTGATTCATGTAATAAATGTAATAAATCTGTCTATACTTACTCAGTAACGACTCATTTTTTGTTTTGCAACCTAATTAGTCAGGAGGTAAAAACTTTTAAACGAAGGATTACTTGTAAAATGTGTGGGGAAAAAAGCAACTGTCATAAACAGCAAATGTGAAAGCACCCTTAATTAGTCTGCACGATGATGACAGATGATTTATTTCAGAATAAGTTATGTGGAAACAATCAGATCACAATAACATGCAGCACTAGCCATCATATAGTAATTATCCTTACTAGCACAACATGCAGTCACCTTACAGATAAACATATAGAGAGAGACAATGATATAGCTGCATCATTCATATACATAATAGGTCATTTCCCTTAATCTTATTTTAATGCACTAAACTACAGAACTAGCTCTTTGTATGCTATTATATTATGTCAGCTACCACTTCGATTTACCAGAAACATAACTGACTGTATAAGGTCTGATAAGAAAAGAAATATATATATATATATATATATATTATATATATATATTATATATATTATATATATATTATAATTATATATGTATAATTATAATATATATATATATATATATATATATATATATATATATTAACTAACCTTGGCCACCATCTCTCAGTATGTATCACATGACCTGCCATTGAGCTGCACCCTACAACCCAAGATTTGCACTTGGATTAGTGATGTGGAGATGGTTAATTGTGTTTAAACTGGTGCTGTCAAAATGAATGCATTAATTGTTCCAATTAATTTGAAATATTTACCACAATTAAAAAAATCAACGCAATTAACGCAGCTGCATTTTGTTTACTTCATGTAGTGGCTTACCTGACGATGTGTGTGCCGACAAACTGAACCATCCTGCATAAAGGTGGATTAGGACAAGGAAGGAGTATATAAGTTTCAGTTGAAAAAGTTGCCATGTGGATCTTTAGAGAAAACAAAAGGAAACTGCACAGTTTGCAAAGCTGAATTTAATCACCACAGAATAATTCGTCTTTGACATATCACCTCAAAGCAAAACACCCTACCAGAACTATCGGGACCTCACCAATCTATGTTATAGGAGTGCAGTACTTGTGTGTGAATAACGTAACCTGTAAGTGAGAAGGTAAATAAATAATGTAGTGTGGTGAAATGTTGAGCCATGTACCCTTTTTTAATATTAATTATAATAATTTATCAATTATAACTACAGTTCCAACTAGTCAAAGTGTTTCAGCCTTTCATATTGTCCAATGAATATTCCTACATAAATTATGATACTTTTTGTCATAATATGTCTTGTTTCTCTTAGAAGCAGATGACTAAATAAAATTAAAGAACAAAATAATAAAAAATGATTTGGAGGATTACATCCGGTCTTTGTGCAAAATCTGAGCATAAATGTATAGACTTATTGGATTTCACATTATCTCAGTCTACCAATAGTGGTGTAGCTCCATCCCATAGTTTACATCATTTGTCGAATAGTTTTACAATTATTTCTTCACTTTATTTCCATGAGCCGCACATTCGGCAGGTCTGCCATGTGAGTTAACAATATTTACAAACGTGAATGAAGACAGAACCAAATAGTACTACTTCTCTGGTGCAGAAGCACATTTTCACAAGGCAGAGAAAAACAGGTATTTTTCCACTCTCACATCTACATGCACAAAACAAGCTTTATTTTCAGACATTTATGAAGGTGAGCACGTGTGTTGTATGTAGTGTCTAGAAAGATATGGAGAGATGCAGTGAGGACGGAATGTGTTGATTGCTGAAGGTAAGCAGTCCATTGTACTTTTCAGCCGACGGCAAGGACACCTTCACAGAGACCACAGAGACATAAGCATTCTCCATGCAGCCCCACTGAATGAATAGCATCTTCCTTGAACACCAATCAGACACACTATGCACACATGGTCCATCATGCTTTCTGACAAATACAGTAATTTCCTGTACACACTGTCTTACATACAAATCTCTCTCACACACACATGCTAAAATGACACACCAGCCAGCTGAGACGCTGAGAGACGAGAGAGAGAGAGAGAGAGAGAGAGAGAGAATATCAAGGAGAAGAAGGAACATTGAGAAAGAAGTGGAGTGCCTGGGTGTTTGATGGGGTTGGTGAGACCGTTAATCATGGAAATGGTTGCGTTAGCTATGGCAGCTGAATCTCTTAGCCAGGCACATGTGATGTTACCGCCAGCAATTACCAATGACACTCATGACGTCATCCTCCTTCCCTGTTTCCCTGGATGGCTACTCCAATAATGAGAAGAAAGGCCTTGGGTAAAGGTTGAGGAAAGATTCTCAAAGCATTTCTCACTTCAAGTTTCACTGTATGAGGCTCGTGCAACCAGGTAACCCTTTAGTTTGGGTTCTCTGAAAATGAGGAAGAATGTAGGAAATGTTTCCGAATTAGTTTATAAATCACTGCATTTACTATGATGTCTGCATATGAACACATGTATATTTGCGTACTTTCTCAAATTCATAATTTTCATAAATTAATTTGTATAAAAATGTATGAAGTATAAACTTAGCATTAGAGGGGGCATGGTGGCTTAGTGATTAGCAGGTTTGCCTGGCATCTCCAGGATTGGGGGTTTGAATCCTGCCTCTGCCCTGTGTATGGAGTTTGCATGTTCTCCCTGTGCTTTTGGGGTTTCCTCCCACAGTCCGTTGTCACATGCGTTGTAGGCTGATTGGCATTTCCAAATTGTCTGTGGTGTGTGGGGGTGATTGTGCCCTGCAATGGGCTGGCCCCCTGTCCAGGTTCTCCTCCACCTCATGCCCTTCAGGCTCCCCACACACCTATGTAGGATAAGCAGTACAGAAAATGGATGGATGGAATTAGGCATTAGGGATTGGGTTAGCATTTCTTTTTTTTTCTTTTTTAACCAAAACTTAATTCATAAGAAATTCAAAGAATCCAGCCACCCTGGCCTTGTTCACTATAATTGGTAAGATTTTTTCCTGAAATGAAAAGTTGCCCAAAGACGCTTAGAAAACATGTTCAATTTAGAACACTTAATGATTCCTTGCTAGTCCCATTGCAAGCCTTACAAGTCCTATGCAGAACCCTTTAATTATATATCCCTGTCAAAGCATTCCTAGAAGAGCTCTACTGGGAAGCAGAGAATCTTTACCTAGCCAAAGAACCCTTCAGGAACCCTTCACAGTGTAGGCGGTGAGGATGTATGTGATATAATTTTGGCATTAACATAACATCTTTACTGAATGCTATCCCAATTATACATTTCCATGGAAAGGCCCAGACTGAACTTCACGAAGGTGGCATAGAATCATCAGTGTGATAGTTAATAGCATATGATCTTCCACATTCAGGAAACCATAGGAAGCCTTCAATGCACCTTCAAAGCCTTAGCTTTTATAGCAATAGCTCCAGAATGGTGTAGTGGTCTAAGCATTATTGTGGCACCATGGCTTAGTTGGTTAATGTGCCTGTCTTGTACAAAGGACATCCTAGATTTGAATCCCTGCAGTGCTTCAATCAACTCAGTTGGAGTCTGCCCTGGGGATCCTTTAGTGCACCGGTGGCCTAGTACTGATTTATACTTCTGATTCTGTGTCTGCAATCTGTGAACACGTGCAGACATTGTGAGCAGATATTTGCAAAGGTGTCTGCCAACATAGGTAGATATAATATGAACACATGCACTAGGGGGCACTGCTGCATGTACACAACTAGAATGTACAGAAAATTAAAAACAAAGGAGAAAGTCTCATATTTCACTCAAATCTGAAAATGTATAGTCAACCAGAATTATTGGCACCCTTCATGAAAATTAGTAAAATGGATTAACAAATGTAATTAGTGATATTCTACCTTAAACATATGATGACACTGTACAGTTTTATTTTTTTAAACACTTTTTCAAACATAAAACATTTTAAGGAGTGAGAATTATTTTCTGCGAAACACTGGTTTCAAAGTGAACAGTACCCTGACCATTAATATTTAATAAGCCCTCCTGTGCAGAAAATGTCTGACAAGGTTAGAGACTTCTTAAGAGGGATCTTGGAACACACATCCCCATGCAGAACAGTTCAAGATCATTTATAATCTTAGTTTTATATTCATATAGATTTTGACTCTGACCACTGGTTTATGAAAAGATTCATTTGTGGAGCCTGAGATGTTCGTAGTAATGATTTGCATTCCCACATTTATTTCTCTGTTGATTTAAACATTATCCTGTTGAAAGATTATACTAAAGCCAAATCTAGGTTTTGAGCTCAGGACTGCCACTATCCGCAGCACAGTCTCAAAATAACAGTGATCTTCTAGCATACAGTCATGTGAAAAAATAAGAACATCCTATGGAAATTGTTGGCTTTTTGACATGTTTGGACAAGCAAACATTTGATCATCTTTGAAACAGTGTCTATTAATGAAGTTGATGCACTTGAACAAAACCACATGGAAAATCATTTTCAATCATTTATTCAAAAGAAAGAGCAAGAGATCATTCAATATCATTCAGTGGAAAAGTAAATACACACTTGGCGTCAGAAGCTTGTATTGTCTCCTTTAGCAGAAATAACCTATTGCAGGCATTTTGCATAATAGTCCACCAGGCTTACTGGAATTTCTGACCACTCTTCCATGCAATATTCTTTCAGTTGCAAGATGTTTGAGGGTTTTCTTGCATATACTGCCAATTTCAAATCCCCCCACAATATTTCAATGAGATTCAAATCCGGGCTTTGACTAGACCATTCCATAACTCTCCATTTCTTCTTTTTGAGCCATTCTTTGGTGGATTTGCAAATGTGCATTATCCTGACAGATGGCCTCATATTATCTTCAAGAACTCTTTGATATGATGCGGTATACCTAGTTGAATCAATGAATGCAAGCTGTCCAGTCCCTGAGGCAGTGAACAAACCCCAAACCATAACATTTCCACCACTGTGTGTCACAGTTGGTATGAGGTGCTTCTCCTGAAAAGCTGTCTTTGTTCTGAGCCAAACATGTCTGCTGTTACTGTGGTCAAACAACTCTATCTTTGATTGTCTGTCCAGAGCACATTTTTCCAAAAGGCCTGGTCTTTGCCTATATTCTGATTAGCAAACTGTAGTCTTGCAAAAGCTTTTTCCTTTCACGCCTCCCATGCAGGTTAAATTTGTGCAATGCACAGATACTGTAATGAATTTCTGTGGTTCTTGGAGACTTCTTTTTCCATCAGAAATCTGCGCCGTTTTTTAAATTATTTTACTTACAGTGGAATGATGTATCTGAAATAATTGGAGACCTTTCTAAATCCCTTGCCAGACTCATAGGCATCCAAACATTTTTCTGAAGGCCTTACAGAGCCCTTTAGATCTTGGCATGATGACACCACACACCTCAATAGCAAAGGGAACACCAGACACTAGATATGAGATGGGTATAAATAAGACAGGTTCCTCCTGCACTCTCTATCTTGAACGCCTAATTAAAATGTTATGGATTTGAGGGTGGGATAAATGTAGGGGTGTATTTATTTTTTCATGTGACTAATCAGTTTTTGTTAATTTAAATTGTGAAAATTACTACACAATGTCAATTTTATGTATAATTTGATAGAATGTATCAACTTTATTAATAGGCACTGTTTCAAAGAGGATCAAATGTCTACTTGTCCAAATATGAAAAAAAAGAAAAGAAAAAAGGCCAGCAATTTCCAAGTGGCATAATTCTTTTTTCACATTACTGTATATTACAGTATCTAGACTTTTCCTGGTATGTGGTTCCCATTTTTTGCCAAGCCTATAGTGTGTGTGAAAAAAGAGTTTGATTTTGGTCCACAGTCTGTTCCACAATACATGGTGGGCAATATGATCACGTCAAATTTATGGCAACTGCTTTTCGATTATTTATATTTAGTATGTGATTCATCACACATGCTTTTTATGTTCAATGTGTTTTGATTTTACACATGTAAAACCTCGTTGTCTGGATGTTATATACTCTTAAAAATGTTCATTAGTTTGCCACATATGCTGTTTTTTTTAGACAAAATTCTATTTTAATTTTTATTCTTATATTAAATTCTGAAAGTCTGGAAGTCTGTGTGGAAAATGTGAATAATTATATTACATTGTATTAAATGTGCAGTAAATTTTATAAATATGAATCCAGTTTGTGGTTTCACTTCTAATCACTGTCAGCGGACAAACAAAACAATGTACTGGACACAATTAAAGAAGAATTTAATAATTTACACTGTACTTTTATACTTTTTGGATTTCTAATTCCAGTGTCAAACCAAAATTTGGAAAGCCCATAGCTGCATTTAAGGGTCTATAAACAAAGGCATGTACCTAATGCTAATATTTCCTGAAGGACATTTGTTGGCCTCACAAAGGTAAGTTACCTGAATCTTCCCAAAGCTACCCCTCCTCCAGCAGCAAAAAGGCTGATTCACTCCCCCCTGCAGCTGTCAGCCTTTATGACCTCCTGGTCAAATCAATAGCTTTCCTCTTAGGCCTCCAGCAAGCCCATCCTCCAGGCTACACGCTAACAGCCAAGTGAGGCTTCCTTACCCAGACAAAGGTTGGAAAGAGTGAACCTCAAAATCACACTGGAATATTTTGGGATCATGGAAATGCATTATACATATAGACTATTAATTACCTAATTTACAACCAATCACTGGTCCTATAGATAGTAATGCTGCATTCGACTTACCTCAGAAGTTAGAAATTAGATCTCACAATTATGACCTCATTTGCGATCTCTGTACTTTCATGCTACAAACTGGGGAAAACACCAAACATCTCCATGTTCGTTTTTTGTTAGCAACAAGCTAGCAGCTAACTGTGATGAGTGACGTATATTTTCCTCCTAAAAACAGTGAACTGTATAGTCAGTGTTATAAATTTAACAAGTGAATATACTTGTATGTTGATTGATCTGTATAGCAAATACTATACAGCATATACAGCATAATTCATTTAAGGGTAAGATGTGTTACTTTGTTTACTGTTCATGTTGTAGTTTTTATGTCACTTGCTGAACTCTGGGTTGAGCAGACCTTCAAATCACACAAGTACTCAAGAAGGAACTTCCGAATTCAGCAGTGACAAAAAATAATTCAGAGTTTCAAAAATTCCACCAATATAATTGGCAGTTATGTATTCATGTTGATCCATTAGACAAAAGACAGCACTGGAAAGTAAAATATAACATTGTTGATCATCACTGATAATTTTGTTAAAATGTTCTCAGGTGTTTCTACAGTTTTACTGATCACATTGAATCAAACTTTTCCCCTCCTTTTCCCTTCAACTATGTTTGGTTGTTGTTTGGAAATAATTGAAGGCAGGTTCTGTATAGACACTGATCCAGCCAACTGTATTACAGATATTACCCACTACTCTCCACACACATTTTGCAGAAATAAATGGCCAGTTTTTAGAAATGCAAACATCCATCAGAGGATTGTACTGGTCTAAAAGAATAATATTTGTGAAATTGTGGGCTGGCTTTACTAATAGCTGTATAAAGCGTTGAAAAACAAGATAAGAAAGGTTTGCATATTGAGTGGTGTCCTGGCCTTGACCTGGAATCTGCTCTTATTTATTGCAAATTTCAAGTGCAAATGTGGCATCTTCTTACAATAAACAACAACAAAAATTGTTGTGATGGAAGAATACTGAGTCTGATCTCATGACCAATCCAATGTTATCTACGTTAAAGTTACCTCATTTTATAAATGTTAATATCAGACATTTTTTAATATTAGTTACTACCTATGTTGGAGTGGCACAGTATTCAGGGTGTGTCCCCACATCATGCTCAGTGTCCCTGGGATTTGCTTTGGATCCACCATGGCCTTTACCAGGATGAAGCAGTTACTGAAAATAATAGAATGACTTAGTAGACCTAGGAGCTAAACTTCTTCCCGTATCTGCATAATCTTGCATGTCATTAGTTATGTTTCCACAATTAGCCATGCTCACTGTGGTTAATCACTTTTTCACAATTACTTTCCTTGTTTAGGTAGATTTATGCCCATATAGCAACTGCAGATCAATATTGATTCAATGCCAGATCAGGATCCCCCTGTCAGTTTTCAAAGTTGCCCTGTGACAGTTTGAAGGTCCATGTGAATGTGTGGAGGGCCAGTCAATGGTTAGGAAAATAGAAAAAGAGGACAGAGAAAGACCTACTCAGTTCCTTACAACGCTAAGAACAGAGCCTACATTGTACTGCTTCAGCCTCTGGTGAGAGTTAGAGCACAAGTCCACAGCCGACAATGGAGTCCTCTCAGACACATATGCAGTCAGAGCACTAGCAGTGTGTGGGTGTGTGGAAGATGAGGACATTTAAAACACAGACACCAGTACAAGTTGATTCAAGCTGTCTGGCAGCAATGACTTGTTTAGCTCTGTATGCTTGGTTTCCCAGCAACTTGTGCATGTGCCCCATCACTGCAAGCCCTAGCCGAGAAGAAACATGGAGCAGACATTCAGTCCCTGCACCAGCAAAGGTCAATAAGGGGTCACACAGCAGAAGAGGTCATCTCATATGACAGATTACAGGTAAAATCAGAGTTCACACTATGCAACAGATTTCACCACAGAACTGAATGCACTACAGGGCAGGACACACCATGGTGCATGTGACACTGCGAAAGAGGACAACTCACACCACGGAACATGTTACACCATGAAGCAGGTGACACTATGGACAGGTCAGCCACATAGAACAGGTCACCCCAGAGGACAAGTTATAAAATGAAGCAGGTGACACCATGGACAGGTCAGCCACATAGAACAGGTCACCCCACAGGACAAGTTACAAAATGAAGCAAGTGACACCATGGACAGGTCAGCCACATAGAACAGGTCACCCCACAGGACAAGTTACAAAATGAAGCAAGTGACACCATGGACAGGTCAGCCACATAGAACAGGTCACCCCACAGGACAAGTTACAAAATGAAGCAGGTTTTACCATGGACAGGTCAGCCACATAGAACAGGTCACCCCACAGGACAAGTTACAAAATGAAGCAGGTGACACCATGGACAGGTCAGCCACATAGATCAGGTCACCCCACAGGACAAATTACAATATGAAGCAGGCGACACCATGGACAGGTCAGATACATAGAACAGGTCACCCTACAGGACACGTTACACCATGATACAGGTGACACCACAAAACAAAGTTGCACTGTGGAACAAGACAAGACAGGACACAAAGTGTCACACTGTGGAACAGATCATCTCAAGTACAGGTCACACTATAAAGCAGGTCACAGCACAGGACAGGTCACACCATGGAATACAATACACCATGTCACAGGTAAGCCATGTAGACCAAGTCACAAAACAGGAAACACTGTGTCACACTGAGGAACAGATCATCTTGAAGATAATATATGTGGTTCAGCCCACAGTACAGTTCACACAATGGAACATATCTCACAGAAACTACAGGGCAGGTCAGACTATGGAGCAAGCCAACATACAAAGAGGCAGGACACAGAACAGGTCACTTCATTAAACAGATCTGTACACAGGACAGGTCTCACCATTAAACAGAACTGTACACAGGACAGGTCTCACCATTAAAATCACCACACAGGAAAACACAGGAAAAGTCACCACACAGGAAAAGTCACACCATTAAACAGATCAGAAAATTACAGGACAGGTCAAACCATTAAACAGATCCATCAACAGAACAGTTCACACCATTAAAAAGATCCATCAACAGGAAAGGTCACACCATTAAACACATCAGTGCACAGGACAAATCATCCCATTAAACAGATCACCACACAGGACAGATCACACGTTTAAACAGATCCATACACAGGACAGATCACATCATTAAACAGATCTGTACACAGGGCAGATCACACCATGAAACAGATCACCACACAGGACATATCACGCCTTTAAACAGATCCATACACAGGACAGATCACATCATTAAACAGATCTGTACACAGAACAGATCACACCATTAAACAGATCTGTACACAGAGCACATCACACCATGAAACAGATCACCACACAGGACAGATCACGCCAATAAACAGATTCGTACACAGGACAGATCACATGATTAAACAGATGACCACACAGGACAGGTCAAAACATTAAACAGGTCTGTACACAGGACAGATTACACCTTTATACAGATCTGTACACAGGACAGATCACACCATTGAACAGATCGCCACACAGGACAGATCACACCATTAAACAGATCCGTACACAGGACAGATCACATGATTAAACAGATCACCACACAGGACAGGTCAAAACATTAAACAGATCACCACACAGGACAGATCACATCATTAAACAGATCTGTACACAGAACAGATCACACCATTAAACAGATCTGTACACAGGACAGATTACACCTTTATACAGATCTGTACACAGGAGAGATCACACTATTAGACAGATCTCTACACAGAACAGATCATACCATTAAACAAATTACCAAACAGGACAGATCACACCATTAAATAGATCCATCCACATCACAGATCACATCATTAAACAGATCACCACAAAGGACCGATCACATCATTAAACAGATCTGTACACAGGACCGATCACATCATTCAACAGATCATCACACAGGGCAGGTCAAACCATTAAACAGATCACATCATTAAACAGATCACCACACAGGACAGGTCTCACCATTTAACAGATCCGTACACAGGACCGATCATCCCATAAAACAGATCACCACCGAGGACATATCAGATAATTACAGGACAGGTCAAACCATTAAACAGATCCATCAACAGGACAGGTCACACCATTAAACAGATCTGTACACAAGACAGATCACACCATTAAACAGATCACCACACAGGACAGGTCTCACCATTAAACAGATCCGTACACAGGACCAATCATATCATTAAACAGATCACCACACAGGACAGGTCTCACCATTAAACAGATCCATACACAGGACAGGTCTCACCATTCAACAGATCACCACGCAGGACAAGTTACAATATTAAACAGATCACCTCACAGGACAGGTCTCACCATTTAACAGATCCATACACAGGACCGATCACATCATTCAACAGATCATCACACAGGACAGGTCAAGCATTAAACAGATCACCACACAGGACAGGTCAAGCATTAAACAGATCACCACACAGGACAGGTCACACCATTAAACAGATTTCCACACAGGGCAGATCACACCATTAAACAGATACATACACAAGACAGATCTCACCATTAAACAGATCACCACACAGGATGGGTCCGAGAATGAAACAGATCACCACACAGGACAGGTCACACCATGAAACAGATGTGTACACAGGGCAGATCACACCATTAAACGGATCTATACACAAGACAGATCACACCATGAAACCATGATCACCACACAGGACAGGTCACATCATTAAACAGGTCACCACACTGGACAGGTCACATTGTTAAATAGATCTGTACACAGGACAGGTAACATCATTAAACGGATCTAGACACAGGACAGATCACACCATGAAACCATGATCACCACGCAGGACAGGTCATATCATTAAACAGATCTGTACACAGGACAGTATTCCATTATTAACCAGATCATAACGCAGGACAGATCACACCATTAACAGATCTGTGCTCAGGACAGGTCACATCATTAAACAGATCTGTGCACAAGACAGGTCAAACCATGAAACAGATCCATACACAGGACAGATCACACCATGCCACACTTTGAAGAAGTGCAGCTGATGGATTATGCAAACTTTACCAAATGATAGAAGCACACACATACAGTGAAACACACATACAATGAAAAAATGCCACCATTTCTGCAAAGCTGGTGCTTGAAAGGTTTAGAATTCATGAGATGACAGAGGGAGAAATTGTAATAGCAAAATTGAGAGAAAAGAGAGAGGAAAGTGTGAGGGGGGCTAGGAATGAAAGAAAGGCCTGCCGCTCCATCCATCTGCCAAGCTGAGTCTGGTCCCTCCCTCAATCCATCTCGGCCACAGCTGTTTCATCCAATCCTCTTCACACACACACACACACACACACACACACACACACACACACACACACACACACACACACACACACACACACACACAGGCAGACCCCCCTCATAGTGACTGTCCCACACACTCTCAGTAAGATAAAGAAGGCTATGTCAGCCACATGTCTGTTGAATGGGAGTCTCAGGATGAGCCAAGCCTCCAGACAGCTGACCAGACGTTGGTGCAGAATCCAATCAGCAGGGTTATATTCATCTACCTCAGCTGTGCACTTCAGACACACGAGCCCACACTTAATGCAATAATGTATACCATATTTCATATTTTCCGACCTCTCTGTGAATCTTTAGAATTCAATATAAATAAATTAATTTGTTTCTCAATACAGATAGCTAAGAAATGTCCAATGCGAAGTTTTGACAAGTTCTTGGCAATAACTAGCTTGACATGTCTTTTGTGATCTAAACTAGACCATAGAAATAGTGCCAAGATACTATGGGCTGTAATCCCTGTACTCCGTGAAACTCGTTGACCGGGTAAACAATGTCAATTGCATACACACCCTGTGCCTATTCTGGGACTCTTGTTCCTCTGTAGGTTTCCTGTAACCTTCACTGTCCTTCCCCTGCACTGAAAACCTTCCCTAGCTCATGTGCAACGTTGGGTCATCAGTGAGTACACAATATAAGGAATTATCGTTAGGTTAGAATCAATTCAGTTTTGTTAGTCAAATAGGATTCAGATTTCACTGACTGAACTATATGTATAGCTTGAACAATATAATGTAAAAGCAGTGGAATGATGGTACAATCTAATAAGGAATCCTGGAATGATACATTATTTTATGCTATACCACTATTTATGGTGATATAACAAACGTGTATATCCTTAAAGTAAGAGTCAGATACCTAACCTAATCTCAATCCACTGTCTCTGTAGTGTATGTGGATCTGAGAGAATTACCAAAGCTGTTCTTATGTTAAGTAAGAAATACTATGCAGGATTATCATTTTTTTGTTTGTTTGTTTGTTTGTTTGTTTGTTTGTTTTTGTTTGTTTGTTTAGCACTTTCAGCTATAAAGATACAGCAGTATCATTCTGAACTAAGGTTTCCGTCTACATGGAATTGTGCTTTTTCTTCCCATGTGCATTTGGTTTCCTCCCACCAAATATATGCATCTAGGTGAATTATCTAGACTAAATTGCCCCTAATTGTGAATGAGTGTGTGAATGTGTATATGCATGGTGCTCTGTGATGGACTGTGGTCTAATCCAGGGTGTATTCTTGCCTTGTCCCCAGTGTTCCCAGGACAGGTGCCAGATCCACCGCAACCTTGATCAGGATACAGTGCTTACTGAACATGTGTGTATGAATGAATGAAGTAGATTTTTTTTCAAACACTATCAAAACACTTCACACAATTAGCACAAAAGCACTCGATGTGGAGCAAACTGTAATGCATTTTTACAACCCCAATTCCAAAAAAGTTGGGACGCTGTGTAAAATGTAAATAAAAACAGAATGCAATGATTCACAATATGTTATTCACAATAGAACACAGAAAACATATCAAATGTTTAAACTGAGTAAATGTAGGTAATTTTGAATTTGATGGCTGCAACACAACTGAAAAAAGTTGTGATGGGGCAACAAAAGACTGGAAAAGTAAGTGTTACTAAAAATAAACAGCTGGAGGGTAATTGGCAACAGGTCAGTAACATGATTGGTTATAAAAAAAAAAGAGTATCTTAGAGAGGCAGAGTCTTTCAGAAGTAAAGATGGGCAGATACGGCATATACTGTACAATTTGTGGAACAGAAATATTTGAGATATATTTGAGAATTTCAGAATAATGTTCCTCAATGTAAAATTGTGAAGTTATTGAATATCTCATCATCTACATAATATCATCAAAAGATTCTGAGAATCTACAGAAATCTCTGTGCGTAAGGGACAAGGGTAAAAATCAATACTGCATGCCCATGATCTTTGGGCCCTTAGGTGGCACTGCATTAAAATCAGGCATGATTCTGTAATGGAAATCACTGCATGAGCTCAGAAACACCTCCAGAACTCAGTGTCTGTGAACACAGTTCGCCGTGCAATCCACAAATGCTGGTTAAAACTCTATCATGTAAAGAAGAAGCCATATGTGAACATGAACATGATCCAGAAACGCTGCCGTCTTCTCTGAACCAAAGCTCATTTAAAATGGACTGAGGCATAACTTATGTGGTCAGATGAAACAAAATTTTAAATTCTTTTTGGAAACCATGGACGCTGCTTTTTTTGAGACGTGTTGCAAATATGAAATGACCTCTTTTTTTCTTAAAATGGTACATTTCCTCAGTTTAAATTTTTGATATATTGTCTATGTTCTATGTTCATATGGGTTTGTGAGATTTGAGAATCATTGCATTCTGTTTTTATTTATATTTTACACAGTGTCCCAACTTTTTTGTAACTGGGGTTGAATATATACTGCCCCAAAAAATAAAGGGAACACTTGGAGTTACATTGTGCTGTTTAAGTGTTCCCTTTATTTTTTTTGAGCAGTATAGCTTTGCTTACCAACTTTGCTTACATCACTACCAGCTTCAAGACAATTATACTGTAAATAACTGCATTTGCTTTAATTCCAGTAGCTGTTAATATTATTTTTCTCATTTTGGTTTTGATTGGCAAGTGGTCTGGCACAACAAGTGTTCTTGTTAAGCTGGGTTTACACTGCAATATTTTCGGACTGATTTTGCAGTTAGGTAAAAAACTTTATAGGTGAGATCTGTGGTTTTAAAGCACATAATGCTCACTGGTGTCCAGTTTAAAGCCATTACAACCAAAGATAGTTGATAAAGTTCTACCAGTGTCAGAAATGTCTAATTATGGAGCTCATCTAAAAGCCACCAATATGATAATGGTATTGATGGTTGCATGGCACTCATGGAACAGCTGTGGTAGCAGTGATGACAAAACATAAACAAGCTTACCTCAGGTTTACTTTGAAGAATGTTTCTATTTATCCAATCCCATTTTCTGCACAAGCCTGTATCCCGCTCATTGATGATGTAAGCAGAAGGTAATTATTTTCTTTAATCTCAGATCTATTGTTTGAGGAGCTTAATCATAAAATGTGACATGAAGAACACATGTTACTGCCCAGTTTAGATTGGGATCTCTCATACAGACCGCCGCACAATGTAATCATACAGAGTTAAACCAGCTTTAGAAAATATGTAGTACTGTTTTTTTTTCATTAATATACTGTGTGTGTCTGTGTATATATATTTGTAGGGAAATAGCCTGTGAGGGGCGGAGCACAGACACGCAGGTTTATTTTCTATTACGTGGGTGCTGCCAGAAGTGAGGAGGTGCGTGGGGGTGTGAGTGTGTGAGGATTTGTGTGGGGCGGACATTGCGGCGCTCTCCAGGGCGTGTCGGGATTTTCCCGAGGCGTGAGGTCTTCCTCATGCCGTCGTTAAGCGTCACAAGCTCACCAGGCCGCGTCCTTGTCTGCACCTGAGCCTTACGTCATGCGAGCTGCTACTCAAAATCGCACGGGCTGAAGAGCGTCCTCTTATAACCCTCCACCGTCTGCTGAGTGGTGGAATTCTCCCGATCAACTCCCCAATCACTGGCCAGAGTTGTGTCGGTGGCTCCGCCCGCTCATGACGGGCTTGACGCGAGGCTGACCATTTCGGGGAAGGAGCAACTTTCTCACCATGTGCGCCGGCCGTCAGACCATTGCGACAGTACCTCGCCCCCCCCACCCCCCCGGGTAAAGTAAGCTCTGAGCCTACTGACGTTGCGTGGCGGGCCCAGAGTGCGTCTCGTCGCGAGAGCCCATCTGCATTCCCATGTTGGGCCCCCTCCTGGTGCTGGACCTGAAATGAGAAGTCTTGTAAAGTGAAGAACCAATGGGTTACCCTGGCGTTGTTGTCTTTGGCCTTGGCCATCCACTATAAGGGGGCATGGTCTGTTACGAGGATGAAGTGCCGACCAGCCAGGTAGTACCGCAGCTCCTCGATGGCCCACTTTATTGCCAGGGCCTCTCAGCAGGGGACAACTTCTGGCTGATATAGAGGACCGGGTGCTCTTCTTCATTGAAGGTTTGTGAGAGAACCGTGCCTTTACAGCTTCAATTTTCTTTGCCTGTGGTTTCAGCATTCCCCGGCCAATACGATATCCCAGGCACTGTGCCTCGGTCAGCCCTAGGTGGCATTTCTTGGGGTTGGTTGTCAGCCTGCCCTTTTGGAGTTCATTCAGGACCTCCCCCAGGTGAAGCAAGTGGTCTGATCAAGTGGAGGAGTGGATGACTATGTCATCCAGGTAGGTGGCTGCAAACATACGTTTGAGTTGCAGGATGATGTCCATCAGCCGCTGGAACGTTGCGGGTGCCCCATGTGGCCCGAAGGGGAGGATCTGTTACTGCCAGTGACCAGTGGCCGTGCTGAAGTCCATCTTGGGTCTCGCGTTCGGTGCTAGCGTGACTTGCCAGTAACCTTTTGTTAGGTCCAGGGTAGATATGAACCCGGGCCCTCCGCAGTCGCTCCACAAGGTTGTACACTCAGGGGAGGGGATAGCTGTCAAACTCGGAGACCTGGTTCAGCTTCCAGAAGTCATTGCAAAGCCAAATGCTCTCGTCAGGTCCCGCAGCATTCGGCTGACTTCTTCGTCGATGGCTTTGCGCCGGGCCTCTGGGACATGGTAGGGCTGCTGTCTTAGCACTACACCTGGAGGGGTTTTAATCTCGTGGTGGACCAGCTGTGTCATCTCTGGGGAGGCAGAAAACACATCAGACAATTGATCCACCAAGTCTGTGAGCTCCTGTTTTTGTGCTGGGGTAAGATCCTCCCCCAAATCAACCAAAGCACAATTGCCATGATCTGTGACTGGGTCCGCATATGCCAACACTAACGGTGATGGTTCTACCAACTTCTTCAGCAGGTTCACATGGTAGAGTTACTCTTCTACTCGCTTACCGGGCTGCTGCAAGCGGTAGTTGATGGGGCGCATAGGGAAAGAGGAGGTCCCAATTCCTTCCTTCCTCATCTACTACCCGGCGTAACATCTGATTGAGTGTCTGGTTGAATCACTCGACCAGCCCGTTAGTTTGCAGGTGATAGACAGATGTCTTCAGGTGCTTCACCTGTAACAGTCGACACAGATCAGACATTAGTTTGGATACAAAAGGCTTACCTTGGTCAGACAGCATGTCCTTTGGGATCCCCACATGACTGAACAGGAGTACCAGCTCCCTAGCGATGTTGCAGGAGGTGGCTTTGCGCAGTGGCACCGCCTCAGGATACCGGGTGACATAGTCCAGAATAACCAGGATGTACTTGTGGCCCTGGGCAGACTTGGGAAGGTGCCCCACGAGGTCCATACCGACCCGCTCGAAGAGGACGCTGATAATGGGCAGAGGGATATGAGGCGGTGCGCTGGCCCTGAGGGCATTGCTGGCAGAAGCCCAGGACCTCCGCATCCATCCCGGGCCAAATGAAGCGATCCCTCAGTTTCTCCAAGGTGTATCGCCCCCCAAGTGGCCGCCGAGGGGATGAGTGTGGGCCAGATGCATTAAAGTTCGGGTCTTAGACTTGGGCACCACCAGGAGATCCACCTGCTAGCTGGGGCGGCCTCCTCTATCAACGGGCCTGCCGCCGCGGGGAGCAGGTGGATCTCATGGCCACTTGGGGGCAAAATAACAACACAGAGTTGTTATTTTGCTACTTGAGGTGAGAATGCTGTTAGGTTTTAACAAATATGGGTTTCACTGTTATTTTATTTAGCTATGTGTAGTGAGTAGAGGGTTAATGAAAACAATTCTTTAAATGCATACTGTGGTTCAACTGATACAGAATAACAGAAACACATGGAAAATGATTTACATTTACATTTAAAGATTTGGCAGATGCTTTTATACAAAGTGGGGCAGAATCCATGCAGAGCATAAAGTTAGTCAGTGGAGGGTGAAATTACATTTTATTGTAAGACATCAGATTCAAGTGGAATAGAGGTGTGTCTGTATCTGTATTTGTGTAGTGCTTCAAATATTTATTTATGTATTTGTATCTCTATTCGAATTTAAACATGCATGGGTATGGCCTAAACCAGAAGTATTTTTTTTAAATACATAAATATGAACCCAACCACAACACCCAAATAAACATTGGAAAAGACTGATAAATAAATAAATATATAAGGTAGAAATGCCAGGATTGTTAGCATGGTGTGTGAATTCTGTATTTGACAGTTCCTCAGTCTCATATAATTCTGCCAGGGTTTGTTTTTTTTTTTTTTTTTTTTTTTGTTGTTGTTTTTAATCCTACTTGTGGGGTTCTTATATTTTTGGTTGTATCTGCTTGCGATATTTCTAACCATTTTAGTTGTTTCTATTTCCCAAAATATAAACAAACTATAGTAGCCTAATTTAAAACACTGTAGCCCTGATCAGGCAGATACTAAGTACCACTGGTCTTTATTTGAGCTTGCTATTTGACATATCTCTCACACTTGCATGAAAGTAAAAACATCTTGCAACATTTTTGTCTTTTGTTCTCAGGATACGCCGCTCGTCTCAACCATATGAACACGTGAACCATACAGTGCTGTGAAAAAGAATTGACTGATTTCTTCTGGTTGATTCTATCTCATACAAAATAGTTTTAGATATTCAAACAAAATACAACATAAAACAAAGGCAACCTGAGGAAACACGCAATACAATTGTTTATTATTGACGCAAAAAAAGTGATGCAACACCTGTCACCCATGTGAAAAACTAATTGCCCCTTAAACTTAAAGTCTGGTTGTACCACCTTTAGCAGCAAAAACTGCAAGAAAATACTTCCGATAACTAGAGATCAGTATATTATTTACTTATAGGACTATGATTTACTCCTTTGCTTTGGATCATTGTCTTGCTGCATAATCCGGTTGCACTTGAGTTTCAACTTATGGACTGAAGACCGGATATTCTCCTTTAGGATTTTCTGATAGAGAGCAGAATTCATGTTTCCCTCAATTATTGCAAATTACCCAGACCATGAAACAGCAAAGCATCCCTACACCATCACACTGCCACCACCATGCTTGACCATAGGTATGACGTCCTTCTTTGTCGAATTCTGTGTTATGTGGTCCTCAACCCCACTGAACACTTTGTGGAACTATACCCCAGGCCTCCTTGCTCTTACTAATGCTCTTGTGGCTGAATGAGCAACAATTCCCACAGACACTAGAATCTAGTGGAATGTCTTCCCAGGTGAGTGGAGACTTTTAGAGCAGCAAAGCTGGGACCAAGTTTAGAATGGGATGTTCAACAAGCTCATCTGGATGTAATGGTCAGGTGTCTTAAACCTTTGGCCATATTGTGTGTAATCCCCCCCTTCACTGTGAGTTGACTGTCCATTTGTATTTTTATAGAACAAAGCAATTTTACAGTCATTAGGCTTGTTACTTTTATCAGAATTTACTTTTATTACTTTAAAAGAATTTTTGATACATCCAGAACAATTTATGGTGTAAATCTGAAATATGTATGGATATAAAATATGGATAAAAGACATCTTATGTGATATCAGATTAATAGAAAGGTATGGTTTGGTATTTAAATAGGATGTTTATTGCCTAGGACGATGGCATCCTCCTGCTCCACACCTCAAATTGAGCCATGGTTGATTGCTGATTTTCCTTCATGCAATCTTGCCCCATAACTGTTTTTTTCCCCCTGTGTAATTCATTCCATCCATTTATTCTGTCTCATCAGCTATAAAAGTGGTCTACCAATCAGCATTTTCATAATTGGGTTTTCAAAGCAAAACAAAGCAGAGTTGCAAAGAGGCCAAATAGCTGATGGAGGAGCATTGGTCATAAAAATTAAATTATTTAACTTATCAAGGAGAACACTGATAAACTGCATCAGCAAAGTACATGGCCGCAGGATGAAGCTCACTGAATGGGATATAAGGTCGAAGCTTATAAGCAAGACAGTTGTTGATAAAACCCTGGAATATGCAGCTCAACTCACTGTGAGTTACTTTATATTAATACATTGTTATGCATTTTAGTTATTTTGAGTAATTTGAGTCATTTCCTGCAGCGCCTCCTGGGGACTGTACCTGCTGGGTATGCATATCACACATATTGATATTACACACATATTTATTGATCTGAGCTAGACTGCACCATATGTTACACTGTTATGCCTTCTCAGTGATGTTTATTAAATTGAGTTGATTATTATTACCATAACGTCACAAAGTAACTTGGCATCTAATATTGCAATGAGCATCCCATATTTGATCAGACATATTAAAATGTGTATGCACCAAAATGCTTCTTTTTCTTTTCTCATCCTTTCTGTTCCCTCTTGGTTGCACTGTTTACTTGCTCTTCTTCTCCTTCGGCTGGACTGTTACTGTCCCTTCCTTCCTCTGCCTCCTCAACATGCGCTCCTTCACTCTCCTGTTTTCACCAGGGTCATAGCAATTACTCCTCTCTGGCTATCTCGTGTTCCCCCTCTCTTTCTTATGCTTCTGTTTGTCCTGTCTTCTGACTTGCATGCTCACATTTCTCCACTCGTTTATTTGGCATCTCTTTGCTTTTTCATTCTTTCTTTTGCTTTTGCATTTCTCTCCTCTCATTTTCTGTCTTCTTTTCTCTTCCATGCACCTTTTCTATCCTTTCTTAGTTTTTATTCTCCTCTATTTTTCCTCTTCTCTCATTTTTCCATATCCCACGTATCATCCCATTCATGTGCTCTCCTCTTATCCCATTCAACCTTTTTCTCCCTGTCCCTGTATCCCACTTCCACTCCCTCTCTGTCGTCTCCCTTTGTCCTTCTTCTCTCACTCTCTATCTCTCTGTCCCTTCATCCCTTTCTTTCTCTCTCTCTCTCTGCTATAGGGAGCAGAGAGTTGCCGCAGGACTGCAGTTCTCAGCGAAACCACACTCTATTTTCTACCACTTCCTCTTCCTCCTCCAGTCGTCACCATGGTGATGGCGCGAGCCGGCAAAGGCCGCTCCCTGCTCAGCCTCGGTTATCACTCTTGTTTTCTCCCCTTTTCATTCTACCGCTCTCTCTTTCTCCTTGTTCCCCTACTTTATCTTTTTCTGTCCATCAATCTGCCACTTGGTTTCAACGTTGTTTTCATGCGCAGCTTCACTCTTACATTTTCACCTCTGTATAATTACAGATCTACTCACACAATTTCAAACAAGATTTTTTCGTTCTCTGCCTGGTGTATTTAAAAATATATATATTTTTCCTGTCTCTTTATTCGAACACGTCCTTTAACTGTAACTGCGATTTCATTCGCTGATGTTTGTTACGTTGTTTTGCAAAGAACATCTATTTCTGGCCGAACTACTCCCACCCACACCTGCTCCCTCACTCCACAGCAGAGCTTCAGCTGTGACGAAAACACTCTCAAACATCTTACCTACTGCTACCACACCGCCTGTGACACTGCTGACACGCCTGCCGAATCCAGTTTCGACATTGTTGAAGTAGGCCTTGCAGCATGAGTCACAGAGGCCAAAGGTCAAACACTGTGATAGGAGGAGTGGTTCTGGCTCATATCAGAGGAAGTTGATATACAAACATTGCTTTGTTCCTACTAAGGAGAGAAAAGCTTACACAAAATGAACCAGCCACTTAGATCAACTATTTATTTATAATCATTTGTTGCATTTTAAAGATTGTTTATAGGTCCATTTAAATGCACACATGCAGATCACTTTCTTTTCATTTGTAACTATTTCATTTAGTGTAACTGATTATCACACTGCTCCTGTTTTATTGTTTACTGTTTTAAGATGAATATTTCTATTCTAATATTGATCCCATTGTTTTCTCTTGTTTTTGTTATTCTCTGTATTGCAAATGAAGCTTGTCCCTCAATGTGCACAGTAAACTGCAATAAGTTGACATTAAATCAGGAAACCAACTGCCTTAAACATTTTCTTAGGTAAATTAGTTAATTAGTTTTATGATAATAAATAAGGGGTAAAACATTAACACATTGATGTTTATTATGTTTATGTTTATCGAGACGCCGCTGTGCAATGTAATTCATGATGGAGGGTAACTATGTTTTGTAATTATTAAGAAAATCTGCATTTATTCACTTAACTGTAGCCATTGATAAGAGAAAACAAGTGAGTCATCAAATATATCCATCCACAATACATGGACTTCTGACCTTCAGTGATAGGACACATGATTAGTGAATAGTGTAGCTTTTCAGGAGCATTGTTTACAGAAATTAGGATAACATGTCAGAAAGGGTGTCATTATAGGCTTATTTGGTATTATCACCTTGTACCTACACTCACAGTGTATTTTTTTGCAGGTCACTGTGTAGCTACTCATTTACTGACTGTAGCATTTCTGTTGTTTCTAACAATTTGTCGGCTCTCCTCTACTCTGGACCACAATAGGACATTGCTTAATGTACATAGAGAAGGTAGGTCTTTTACTCAGTGTCTGTTTAGAATGGTCTATGATAAACTTCCTTCATGAACATCCTGTTAAATAGTACTCAGTCTGATTGTTGAGACCTGACAACGTATACAGTATACAATTTAAGCTTTTCGTCATCTTGCACTTGTGCTAGCACTCGTGCTACTAGCTTCAGGTTCCTGTTTTGCCTTTTTAGTAAATCCAAACTTTGTTAATAAAGCAGCTTGTGGGACTTGCTGCCACTTCATTTTTTTCAAAGAAATCCACACAATACTACCTACAATAATCAACACCAAAACTGCAGTAATGTTAAAATAAATAAGGAAATAAGTCAGGTGATACATTTCCTAAAATGTCAAATTATTTTACTAAAATTGCAGCCCCCTTCCAAAAATTTTGGAACAGCAAGGCCAATTCATTAGTTTGTGCTGTACACCAAAGACGTTGAGATCAAAAGATGGATATGAGATGAGAGTTTAGGATTTCAGCTCTTATTTCTTGATATTTATACCCAGATGTGTTAAACAACATAAAACACAGAACCTTTTGTATCAGACCACCCAATTTTTGGGTGAGCAAAAGTATAGGAACAGATAAGTCTTGAAGTAAATTAAATTAAACAACACTTAATATTTGGATGCACATCCCTTGATTGCAATAACTGCATCAAGGCTTTCTTCTTTTGTAATGCTTTTCCAGGTTTTTACTAAAATTTCTTGAAGTCGTTGTTTCTTTTGAGGGGTTTCTCTGTTCAGTCTCCTCTGCATTATGGGAAATGCTGCTCAACTAGGTTAAGGTCTGGTGATTGACTTGGCCAGTCTAAAACCTTCCACTTTTCCCCCTGATAAAGTCCTTTGTTGAGTTGGCAGTGTGTTTTGGATCAATATCTTGCTGCATGATAAAGTTCACAGGACACACCTGGGTAATAAGAAATACCTGTCAGTCACATGTTCCAATATTTTTGCTCACCTACATATTGGGTGGTCTGACAAAAAATGTGCTATGCTCTATGCCATTTAACACACCTTCATATAAATTCCAGGAAATAAAAGTTGAAATGTTAAACTCTCTTCTCATATTAATCTTTTAATCTCAAAACCAAATGTATTCAGTCTACAGAAAAAACAAATGAATTGTCCTTGTCATTCCAATAGTTTTGGTGGGGACTATAAGTTGAAAGATTTAGATGTGACTACATGAAGTTGCAACTCTTCATTTTTATTGTCCTTGGTGTTGTCACATACAGGTTACTCAGTGACCTCATTTGATTTAATTATTCACTGAAATGATGAACAAATTACATATTTTTGAGAGTTTCTGCTATTTACAGCACTCATTCCAATTGTATCTATATTTATTCATTCAGTCGACACTTTTGTTCTTTAACAACTGAGCTGAGCAGTTTTACTCAAGGACAGAGCAACAGTGGTTCTCTGGCAGTTCTGAGATTTAAACTCACAAGCCTTCTGATCACTAGCTTAGAACCTTTAAATGTATGACTTCCCACAAGCCTGGCTCCTGTGGCAAAACAGAAAGGTGTTCGCCCTATCATCAGTAGGAATGGCATACTCTCTGTCCATTGTCACTAACTAGCCAATCATTGCATCTGTAAACTCATGTATGCGGAAGAGGGTAGATAGCACTTTCTTCCAAGTGTGTTACACTGCCCTGTGATGTGAAAGCAGTCCGAAAAAAAAGTATTGTAGGCTGGCTTCTAATGTCTCAGAGGAACCTTGTGTTAGCCTTGGATTGTCCCTGGTTGATAGTGGACTGGGGAGTGTCACGATTTCCCCGCAAAAGCGGGCAAGCCGAGCATGGTGCACGGGCACCTGCTTTTTCGTTGTCAATCGTGACATTTCGACACGTGCATTTGTTATGTTATGTCTCCTCCCTTGTCTGTCATTGGTTGTTGTTTCACGTGTGTCTGAATTGCCCTCAGCCGTCAGCCATTACGATGTTGATTATGTTTGTAAATATACATATGTAATATAAATATATGCACACCTCCCAGCACACGGAGCATAATATTAGATTACATTATATAGATAAGATAAGTTTAGTTTCGATTCGTTATCATATTCATAGTCAAGATTTAGTCCACGCTGATTTCTCCGCTCCCAGTCTCTTGCTATTGTTTATGTTTAAGATCTGGTATATCGACCCTGTATCCCGCGACCTTGATTCCTGCTTGGTGCTGAATGGTGGTTGGGAACTGACAGGTGCCCAAATTAGAGAGACAAATAGGAGTAAAAAAAAAAAAAGTCTTTCCACAAGCTATCTTATATGATAAGTTGTTTAAATACCCTTTCATTCATAATTCAACAAAATCCAGAGTCCAACAAAATCAAAATACTTTACAGACTTCCTCTGCGTGACATAGGACTGTGTAGGTTACCTAAAAATTAAACCCCCTGAATGACAATTAATCAATTTTAACTTTGATAAAAGAGCCTGCAAATTATCTTGACCAGCCATCTTGACACCCACCCTCCCCCCAACCCCCCCTTTTTGCCCATTCTGATATTACCTAAAGCTCTTGATATGTATCTGCATGATTTTATGCATTGTGTTGCTGCCACATGATTGGCTGATTGGATAATTACATAAATGTGCAGGTATACAGGTGTTCCTATATCACCATTGTGTATATTACTTTTTTTTTTTTTTTGCTGAAAACACAATTACTGAAATTATAACCAATTTTAAAAAAAAAAAAAAAGAAATTCACTAAAAACAATGCCTTTATCTGTGAAATGCAAACAATTGCCTACAAGCAACTTTGCTCATAAACTCAGTAAAATGCATTAGTAGAATTTGTTAAAAGTACACTGTCAAAGATGCTCACACAAGACAAAATTGTCTGAACAATTTTGGTGAAATCTATTTAACCAAATCAATCATGTAATTCCACAGAAACAATACACCAGATAGATAGAAAAAGAAAATGTGGTTTGATTCTGCCTCAGCATTCAGTCTCTGGACTGGGACAGACACAATTTATCAGCCACAACAAACTCCACCGATTCTGCTGTCCTGACACAATGAAGCAGTCCTATTGTGGTCCAGAGTAGAGGAGGGCTGACACATTGTTAGGAACAACAGATGTGCTACAGTCAGGATATATAGCTACAAAGTGACCTGAAAATAAATAAATAAATAAACAGTGAGTGTAGGTACAAGGTAACTATAATGACACCCTTACTGGCATGTAATCCTAATTTCTGTCATTTTTCTTCAGGTACATAGAGAAGGTAGGTCTTTTACTCAGCATCTGTTTAGAATGCTCTATGATAAACTTCCTTTGTAAACATTCTGTTAAATAGTACTCAGTCTGATTGTTTCGATTTATTTAAACATGTCAGAGGCCCTCATGACCTGAAAATGAATCCTCTAGTGATCAGATGGCGATCAATTCCATGGAAACAAAATAATTTATTTGGTCTTCTATAAAGTGCTCAAATAGTGTATAACCCTTCCTACACTAATGCGATGACATGCTGAAATATAATAGTACATAATTTCCTCTCTGAGCATGATGATTGGCCTGAATGCTCTGTCCATCTTCTGTTACACCATGAATTAGAACATCTCTCATCTCTAATATGCTGTCATGGATTTCATTTTCTTTATCCTTGACCATTTCCTCTCACTCGTGATGATCATTATTCTCCAAAAAATAATGATCATTATTCGCCAAATACACCAAACATACTAAACAGCTCACCTGAATCGGACACTTTTTATACATGTTTTCAGACTGCATTGCTTTAGAACTGTGTGACCCCATTAAACTTATTAGTGCCTAAGCCTGTATTCATGAAAACATGAATGTTGTATTGCATTTCGGTTTCATGGCAGTGTTGTTTACATTCATCTTTAACCTTCCATATAGTTTCTCAGTCCTGAGTGATCTCGGGAGTTGGTGGGTAGAAAACACGTGTCACAACAGTTTCAAAATCCCACCGCATACAAAGGTCTACAGCACTTATTATTCAATTAGTAAGCATAATGTCACTTTCTGCTGATAACAGCTAACATGCACTAACAATATTTACCTTCAGATAGATACAGTATTAGTTTGGGTCTTCATTTCAGTTAATAGTTGTTTTTATGATTAAGCATATAGTTTTAAGCCTTTTCCTAGCTTTCTAGAAGGGACGTTGCAATTATTCTTATATATCTGATGAACATCATTGTGATTTGTGCTTTTATGGCTGTGTAAAAAGTCTTTTGACAACCTGAATTTCATGTGTGTCAGATGATTACTGTCTATCATTTAGGTTATCGTTTTCCATTTGGTAAAGAACAGGTTTGTGGAATGATGTCCAAATTGTCCATTTTTGTTTGGTTGAGAAAAAAAAACCCACAGAAAAACTGAAGAGCAACCGGCTTGCTGTGTTCACTGAACAGAACTATCACTGTTCATCTACCTAAATAACACAGTTGGGTGAAAATCTTTATCACTTCAGTTTTTCATATGACCAATTTTCCTCATCATGCATCTTTCCCCTCTGTATTTTTCTCTCCTCTCCTGTCTCCATCCCTCCTCTGTTTTTTGCACTCCTGGCCCCCTTATTCGTCCTTTCTCCTCTCCTCTGCAGCAGAGGGCTGTATTTCACGGTGCCATG
>CM022775.1:10477965-10485465 GCA_012411365.1 Ameiurus melas | reverse complement strand
GCCTAAAAATTGGGTAGTCTGACACAAAAGGTGCCATGTTCTAAGCTGTTTAACACAGTGGTCCTCAACTGGTTTTGCTTCAGAACCCAGATTTTATGTTGCGACCCAACACTACACTAAAGTTGCATACCATATGGAAATAAATGAAGAAATGCAAATTAATTCAGCATATTGTTGTTATTGTTACTAATAATACAGTGGATAATACAAAGGAAAATTATCCATTGCATAGGCTTAATAAAGTTAATAAGAATTATCATAATAATAATTTACAACATTAGATAACAGGAAATAAATTAACTTACATTGAGTTGTTAAGGTGTTTACCATATGTATTTACAGGTACAATGGAAAATATCAATTTATTAAATGCAATGTATATTATAAATTAAGTGCAAAATTAGTTATTCACATGACATTAATTTGAAAATGGTCCACTATATACAGTATCTCACAAAAGTGAGTACACCCCTCACATATTTGCAAATATTTGATTATATCTTTTATTGTGACATTATTGAAGAAATGACACTTTGCTACAATGTAAAGTAGTGAGTGTACAGCTTGTATAACAGTGTAAATTTGCTGTCCCCTCAAAATAACTCAACACACAGCCATTAATGTCTAAATCACGGCAACCAAAAGTGAGTATACCCCTAAGTGAAAATGTCCAAATTGTGTCCAAAGTGTCAATATTTTGTGTGGCCACCATTATTTTCCAGCACTGCCTTAACCCACTTGGGCATGGAGTTCACCAGAGCTTCACAGGTTGCCACTGGAGGCCTCTTCCACCCCTCCATGATGACATCACAGAGCTGGTGGATGTTAGAGACCTTGTGCTCTTCTACCTTCCATTTGAGGATGCCTCACAGATGCTCAATAGGGTTTAGGTCTGGAGAGATGTTGGCCAGTCCATCAACTTCACCCTCAGCTTCTTTAGCAAGGCAGTGGTCGTCTTGGAGTTGTGTTTGGGGTCGTTGTTATGCTGGAAAACTGCATTCTGATCATGCTCTGCTTCAGTTTGTCACAGTACATATTGGCATTAATGGTTCCCTCAATGAACTGTAGCTCCCCAGTAACTCCCCAGTTTGATGCAGTGTGCGGAGTATGGTCTGAGCAGTGACAGGCTGTGAGCAGTGACCCCCACCTCCTCAACCTCTGCAGCAATGCTGGCAGCACTCATACATTTATTTCCCAAAGACAACCTCTGGATATGACGCTGAGCACGTGCACTCAACTTCTTTGGTCACCCATGGCGAGGCCTGTTCTGAGTGTAACCTGTTCTGTTAAACCCCTGTATGGTCTTGGCCATTATACTGCAGCTCAGTGTCAGGGTCTTGGCAATCTTCTTATAGCCTAGGCTATCTTTAAGTAGAGCAACAATTATTTTTTTCAGATCCTCAGAGAGTTCTTTGCCATGAGGTGCCAAGTTAAACTTTCAGTGACCAGTATGAGGGAGTGTGAGAGCGATGACACCCGAGACACTAACAAGTCACATGACACGGGGAGGGAAAATGGCTAATTGGGCACAATTTGGACATTTTCACAGGGGTGTACTCACTTTTGTTGCCAGCAGTTTAGACATTAATGGCTGTGTGTTGAGTTATTTTAAGGGGACAGCAAATTTACACTTTTACACAAGCTCTGCACTCACTACTTTACATTGTAGCAAAGTGGAATTTCTTCAGTGTTGTCACATGTGTTGTCACCGTATAGCAGATGGATGGATGGATTGTACAAGATTTCCAGGGTTAGGATTTCATAGCCCAAGTGTTCGAGTATATTTTTCTCCCATGACTCAATAAAGTAATTTGTACTGTTTTAACTCAGTCTAAATAAATATAATTATAAAAATAATGTTTTTATAGCATTTATAAGACTGTTACGTAGACTGAGTTAGCAGTGCAATTCAGTTCTCTGTAAGCCATTGTGCATTGTACATTACATTCACAAATACTCTGAATCAGATGAGCTCGCCAGTGTCATGCATCAACTTATACACACACACACACACACACACACAGAGAGAGAGAGAGAGAGAGAGAGAGAGAGAGAGAGAGAGAGAGAAGAGAGAGAGAGAGAGAGAGAGAGAGAGAGAGAGAGAGCCTGACTAGCTTACATGTGGCAGATCATGTGTGTCTGTAAGAGTCAGACACTGTGTAAAATGAGCTACAGCCATGTTAAACATGCAGCTCCAGGGAGAGAGAGAGAGAGAGAGAGAGAGAGAGAGAGAGACAGAGAGAGGACCTCCAGCAGTACACACCTGTACACTGCTCCACAAGCTCTTTTCACACACACACACACACACACACACACACACACACACATACTCACACACATACTCACACACATGGGATTGGACAGAGGGAATATATTCAGTGCAGGAATAGAAGTTGAGAGGAAGAAAAATAGTTAAATGCCAGAACTGTTTGTTAGTTTTATTGGAAATGAAGATGGGATGAAAAATCATTAGATAAAAGTAACTATTTGAGCTTCTTTCACTAAGTTGTGTAGCAGAACATTATTCAGTTTCAGGTTTTACATTTAAAGACAAATTATACATATGGAATCACCAAGGAACATTTCACCAAAATTCAGGAACTGTATTTTGGTTTTGTTGGTCATATCTATTTTCTATTTTACTTGGAACCTTGTTTAGTTAACTAGAGAATTTTGGAGAACATTTAAATTTAACTATGACGTTTTGTGAGTTAGCATACTACACCAGAAAGTCAAATCAATTAAAACTGTTTTTAAAAATTGTAAATAAATAATAACAATAACAACAACAACAACAGTAATAATAATAATAATAATAATAATAATAATAATAATAATAGTTGTTGTTGTTGTTGCTGCTGCTGTTATTATTATTATTATTATTAGTAGTAGTAGTAGTAGTAGTAGTAGTAGTAGTAGTGGTAGTAGTAGTAGTAGAAGTAGTAGTAGTAGTATTTGTGTATTGGGCCATATGTGTAAAACACCACAATAAAACACATCATGACCATTAACTCAGAATGGAAACGAGTGGTCCTTATTGAATATCACATGCTCGTTGCTGATTGGACATGGCATGTGACTATCACAGGGATAAGAATTGCACTTTTTCAGTCTGTTATACATTTTGCATACCAAAAGAATTTGTTGTTTTGAAGGAGTTATTGCAACCAAGGGATATGCAACCAAATACGAAATGTCGTTTACTTTATTTTACTTCAAGACTGTCTGTTTCTCTACTTTTGCTCACTTAAATATTTAGCGGCCTGATACAAAAGGTGCCATGTTCTAATCTGTTTAACACATCTAGATGTAAATATGAAGAAATGAAAGCTGAAATTATCATCTATCATCTCATATTCATCTTTTGATCTCCAACAACCCAAATGTCTTCAGTGTGCAGCAAAAAGAACAGAATTGGCCTTGCTGGTCCAATACTTTTGGAGGGGACTATATGTTTATATACTGAGGAGTGAGGAATAACCTGGCTTCCTTTTGGATCATTTTCAGTCTTCACATTCTCATATCAATGCTGTGCAATATTAAATGTATCTCTATAATACCATGAAATAATATGAATGGTTTTAATAAAAGAAAATACTGAAAAAAAGTGTCAGTAGATTCAGACAGCATACTTCCTCTAACCGTAAATGTCCTCCAGCTCTCAGTTTTTTAGTGCTTGGTCAGCCTGACACACTCTGTAGCCAATCAGCAATGAGCATGTGACCTACACTTTCTTTTTTGAGTTGATGATCTTGTGTTTTTGGTTTTGTTGCCATGTTTGTTCCTGTGATGTCCTGTTGCATTTTTTGGTGTGTTAATGTGTTTTGCACTTACAGGCAAGAATTCGTATAAACACACAAGTATACACAGCAAGAGCACTTTAAAATACACCATTTATTCAATGATGACTAGAGGAAATGAGTGAATTTGTCATGGTGAAGCATGCCAATGCTTTAAAATGCAAAGTCATCAACTCCAGTTAGCTATCAATACTTTATTCAGCCTTTGCTGCATATTGAACTACTTGTACTGAACACGCACACAATGCATAAACAACGGACAAATTGAATGGCCCGAAGCCTCCATTTGCATGCATTTGCATGAGATGCCCGTATAGGGATTATTTATTCATGAGCCATCACTACATGCAGATTTCAAACAGAGAGCAACTCTCGGTGCAGCCTGTCTCCATCCTGAGAACGCAGGAGCAGAGCGATCACTTCTCACCACACTAACCCTTTCAAAAAAGAAAAAAAAACTATAGTGTTATTCAAAACTACGTACTGAAACATCACAACTCTCAATTATGTCAGGAGACATGAACATTTGCATGAACATGAACTTATTAATAGAATTATTAATCTCAAACACTCTACCTGATGACTAGTGCTTCTGGACATTATGGGGGAAATTACAGTTAGGTGTTTTATTTCATCAGAAATTATTTGACATTATTTGACATTGACATTGTGACATTCTGTTACATGGAGGATCTTTAATTCATTTAAATTTGTAATTTAATTGTAATATTGTGTCCATTTGATTTGTGATATAAACCTATTTAATGGCTTTATTAATCAATGGCCTCTTCATCTGATTACATAAGGAAAATTACATATTTAAAAGTGCATTAGTCAAGAATAGAGCTTTAACTGTTAATTTGGTGAAATAAAGCGTCATTGGGAACATATCTTTTTTTGCTCCTTAAACTGCCTACCATTATGTTCATGTACACAAAGCACACCTCCAGAGTCTACAGCATACAGAGTACAGAGTACAATCAGAGTTAGCGTTAGCGAGAAATACATTACTTTCCAACAATAAAGTAGGCTGTTTATTGTTAATAAGGGTATCGCCTCACTTTGTCTGATATTTCACCTCACTTCGTAATTTATATATAAATGATAAAACTAGCTAACATATGTTGGACCGCATTAAGAGAGATACCATTACCACACAAGTAGACATATGCCTAGCTGGCATTAGTCTTATTGTCTAGTCATGTATCATCTAATCATACACTGCGTTTTTGTCAGAGCAGTCATTGAACACCGTGTCTCCCGTGTGCTGTGTGAGTGATGGAGTTAGCAATGTGCACCCTTGTTTTTGTTGTTGTTGTTGTTGTTGCTGTTGGGTTTTATTCCCAGTTTTTTTTTCCACAATTATTATGGATTTAAATTTGTACCGAAAGTATTGAAGAAAGAACAAAAATATAGAATGAGAAGGAATGAAAACACTCTGAAACTGAAAACAGTGAACTCTGTGGCAAACATTTAACATGGTCTTCAAATAAACAGCGTTCTTTTTAGAAAACTTAGAAAACATTTTCTAAGCTTCGTTTTCACTTATCATGGTTTATGAATGCGCTGCCAGAGTTTTCATTTATGATTTAAAACTTTTTATTTATGCTTTAAAACTTTTTGTTTACAGTCGTCATTCTGACACAAACCTCAAGTGTGGGCGGAGCTTAACAACATTTTACTCTCATTGGCTAGTGAGATTTGGATTGACAGCTCGAGTGTCCAACTGAGGACGATGATGATGATGATGATGATTATGATGATGATGACAACGCCGCCGCTCTGTGCCGCTCCTGAGAGCTCATCTTGAAAAAATAAGACTACCCAAACCTCAAATATTAATTATGAACTAATATTCAGAATAAGTAAGTAATTTCCACGACAAAGTACAGACACAACTATGTAGAGAATCGCATCCAGAACACTGCAAAATTCATGACACTGGAGTTTCTACTTCCAGGTCAGGGAGCTGTAGATCCAAATCTCACTAGCCAATGAGAGTAAAACACAGTTAAGCCCCGCCCATATGAGGGGTTTGTGCCAGAATGGTGAACGTAAACTTTGAAAGCATAAACAAAACACTGGCAGTGCATTCATCAAACATGGTTAGCGAAAAGGAAGTTTAGAAAACTATTAACAACGAACGATGTTTATTTGAAGACCATGTCAAAGTCTTTTTCTTCTTTCTCATTGTATATTTCTGTTTGTTTCTTGAAATGTTATGTTCTATATTTTTGGAATAAATTATAATTCAATAGACTAATGAAAAGAAAAACTCACATAATGTGCAATAGTAAGGTGCTGGGCCACCGCGAGCCACTAGAACAACTTGATATGGAGCTGTACAGATCTCTGTATTGAAGTGTTCTAGAGGAATGTGTACTTTATACAATACTATATGGTCAAAAGTATGTGGACACTTGGACCATCACACCCATATGTGTTTTTTCCCAAAACTGTTGCCAGAAAGATGGAGTCATTGAATTGTCTAGAACGTCTTTGTATACTGTATTGTATCACTTCAATTTCCCCTCACTGGAACTAAGAAGCCCAAACATGTTCCAGCATGACATGGCCCTGTTCACAAAGTGAAATATATAACAAAATGGTTTGCCATGGTTGGTGTGGAAAAACTTGAATTGCCTGCACAAAGCCCTGACCTCAACCCCACTGAACACCTTTGGGATGAACTGGAACACTGTCTGCATCCCAGGCCTCCTCACCACAACATCAGTGTTTGACCTCACTAATACTCTTGAGGCTGAATGATGACTAATCCCCAAATCCACGCTCCAAAATCTAGTGGAAAGCCTTCCCAGTAGAGTGGACGTTATTATAACAGCAAATGGGGACTAAATCTGGGTGTAATGTTCAACAAGCACTTGAGTGTATTGTTGGTTGTCAGCTTGTAGTGAAAACATTACAAAGCACTTTGACATGGAATCAGATGGTCATAAAGCCTCAACAATGTTTAGAATCCATGGTTGATACTCCGTAGCCACAAGAGTTTTGCTTGTGGGATATAAAATCTCTTTGTAGATGCAGGAGCATAGGCTTACGTTAAGGCTTCGTAAACAGCTGATTTCAGATCTCAAAAAAATTAAATCATAAAGAGGGAACAAGGGAGTATGTGTGTGTGTGTGTGTGTGTGTGTGTGTGTGTGTGTGTGTGTGTGTGTGTGTGTGTGTGTGTTGTAGGAGACCCAGTCAGCCCATATAAGGCCAGTCTGAAAAACAGTGAACGGGGCAAAAGACTGTGACTTTCTCAGCCATTTAAAACCTCAATTCTTTTCTGCTTAGTTCACAGCAAACCCCATCAGAGCTCAGGACTGTTACACTTCCACAGTTTTTTTTTTCCATTTTCACATTATCTAACTTTCTATCTCATGGTTGCTGTTTAATATATGGATGTTAGTTGTGATATTAGTAATCTTAGCTTTCTTCCAGGTTTATTTGTACATAATGTAATGAATCACCTTTGCTAGAAGTACTACAAATTTTGCATAAAACTAGAACAAAGGCCCGTAGTGTATGAATGGGTGTGTGAGTGTGTATGTGATTGTGCCCTGCGATGGACTGGCACGCTGTCCAGGGTGTACCCCGCCTTGTGCCTGATGCTCCCTGGGATAGGCTCCAGGATCCCTGCAACCCTGAGAAAGGAGTAAGTGGTAGAGGATGGATGGATGGATAGATGGATAGAA